>KE647334.1:0-10095 GCA_000447185.1 Vairimorpha apis BRL 01 | reverse complement strand
ATAATATAAATTTTTTTTTGATAAGGTGCGCTATACTGTTTTTCATGACCTATACATAAATTCTATAGTGTCTTTGTAACTATTTTGTTAAAATTTAAATTAAATTAAAAAGATATCTAATTATAAATGTAGAAATTAAACATTTGAAAAATTTTTTAATTTAATAAACATTTTAAAATTTTATTATATTTATATTTCATATAATTAAAAATTCTTTATTTTTTTAAATACAATATTGATAAATTTTTTAGATTTATTTTTGTATAAATAATATTACAAAAAAATTTCGAAATAATCTCCTTTTTAAAGTATATTATTATTAAAATTATTTATTTAGGGTATAATGGTATTTCAATTTTATTTTTTAATATATCATCACAAATAGATATAGGACGATTTTCGCACGTATTTGATTCTAAATTTTCTTTCTCAGTAACCTCCTGTTCATTTTCCGCAATGACTTCGGGCTTCCATAGAAAGACTCTCTAGGGTCATCTTAAGCACTCTGGCTTGTATATATGCCTGGGTTCGGCTGTCTAAATTTAATTCACTCCTATATTTTTTGTGGAAAGTTGTTGTTATTCCCTCCCATGTCATGACGTATGGTATAATCCTTGTTTTGTACCCATTCATTGCTCCACAATGGTTAGCAAGCAGATCGTATTTGTGCTTTTTTTCAGTTTCAACAGCCCGAAGGTTGTCAAAGCTTGTAATTCCTACCTCTACTATTAGTATTTCATTTTTGATTTTATCCAGAATAAATACATCGGGTTTATTGTACTTTACTTTGATATCTGTAGGTATTCTAGTATCTACCCGGATTTCTAGACTTTTATTTGCTCTACACTCTTGCAATGAGTGGTTCCTTATCTTCTTAGATTTAGTAAGGCCATAATTAAGGCAAAGCTGGAGATGTATACACCTCAAAGCTTCGTAATGCCTCCTCATGTAGTCATGTGACAGCATTCTATCACATTGGGTAGCCATATGGTCTACCGATTTGTATTTGTCCCTACAATGAGGACATTTAATTCCTTTCTCCCAAAAATAAATATAAATATTTATTTTTAGTTAACCCATACCCATATACATATATTTACATACATGACTAAGAACGACTATATAACACAGAAACATGTCATTTAGCAGCAACCTATCTCAGCGTGCAACGACATACAAAAAACCATACAACAACAATAATAATAAACTATTTAATTATAAACAACAATCTATATATTCAAGAGGTAGCATTCTAGAAGAGTTCTTCTCTTCAGGACGCCTACCTGCGGTTAACACTACAGTAACAACATATAAGTTATATATTTTTATATCTTATGAATTTTATTTATTTAATTAATAAAAAAAGAGTTTTTCATTAAAAATTAATTATAATTCATAATTAAAACGACTTTTACATTTATACTTATAAATAATATTAATATATTTATAATGCAGTCTCAATGAAAATTTTGTTAAACTTAATATTTTTAATTTCTAAAGAATAATTATATTTTACATAATTTTTTTTAGATGTAGTAACGATAAATATAAAATTATTTTAAAAAAAAAAGATAAATTCTAAATGATTATTTTTTAAATTAATAAAAAATAAAGATTAAAAAGCAATTTATTTTTTGTTAAAAAATATTATATTATTACCAATAATATTTAAAAACATTCTTATTTTGAACTAAACATATTCCTCTTCATAAAATACTTCATCATTAATAATATTACAATAATTGATTATTTTTCTTTTGTTTGTTCTTTCATTTTTATTTTTAATGTTAGTTATATACATACAATATATAAATAATGCGATTAATAATATTAACGGTATAATAGTAAAAAATATTTCTCCATAATTATTTATTGTAGGACCATATGTATGACTATTATTAGAACAATTTCTTAAATAATAAAGAATTGTTGTATTTAAACTGTTTTCAATATAACTTGCTAAAAAAGTGCAATTCATATTATCAGATGTTGAATTATTAATATCAAATTTTAAATTCATTAAATCTTTATCCAGATCATTATATTCGTCGCTAAACTGATCAGCGTCTTTTATAAAATATTCAATATTTGAATAAAAACTGTTATTCATATGGGATATTTTCAAATTAATATATAAATTATATGTTTTTTAATTAATATTTATAAAATAGGTTTGTTTAATTAATTATAAGCATTTTTTAAAATATTATATAGTTGAAATTAAATGTAATGAAATCACGTTTTATTTTGAATGATATGATCAAAAAAATTAATTTATATTATTAAAACTATTAAAAAAATTTAGAAAAAAATATAATAAATTTGTACATAAACTACAAAAAAAAATTTTCATATTTTTCAAAAATCAATTACTTTTGATATATAATCAATTAAATTAGTAAATATTTTTGTTTTAAAATGAAAATTAAAAAGACACAAAAAATAATAAATATTAAAATATATTACTTTGATTTCAATTTTAAATAATTTTTTCATATAAATAAAAACTGTTTATGTATATAGAATCTAGAAAATTTTTAATAAATTAAATGATTTTTATTAGTTATGTTTATATAATTTACTTTGCTATTAAAATATAATTTTTTTTTTAAACAACATAATATTTCAACATTAAATAGAAAAAAAATATACGATTATTATAATATAACTTTTAAGAATAATAGGATTTTTGATGTGTTATATTGAATGATATAATATGAATATATCAATTAAATAGAATCAAACTCATAAAACAATAATAAATAGTATTATTATTTTAGATAAGCATAAAAATTATAATCTTATAAAAAATTTATAAAAAATGTCCTCTGATTTTAAATTAATAAATGAACAATAAATAATTAAATTTTTATTTTTAAATATAAAATATTATTGGTTCAACAATTTACTTCTTCTTTTAATTTTTCTAAATATTCTACCATTTCTTTTTTATTTAACAAAAAAATTCTATAAGGTTTGTCATAAAAAACTGTACTTCTCCAATACTGAGACACTGTTAATAAAAAAATTTCCTCTATACAATCAGGAATAAAATCAAAATCTTCATGTTTAATATTTTTAAAACAATCTTTTAAATCTTCTTTGTCTTTTTTATCGACATATGAGCATTTACTTAAAAAAATATAATTTTCATATTTCAATTCTATTGATTTAATAGCATCATAAATATACTTACTATCAATACCACATAAAATATTTGTATTTATAATATATAAATTATTTTTATTAATATTTTTATCATTTAAAATGTTATTAATTATTTTTTTATTTTTTTTCAAAAAATGATAAACTTTTTGAATAATCAAACAAAAGTATATAATACAATACAACGTCATTACTCATTACAAACGCTTTATCTAAAATGTTTTCGTATAAATTTTCTGTTTTCTGAAATATATGAGATCTTTCAACTAAAAATTCAAAATCTTGAATATCCATATTTTTACTTATTCTGCATTCTATATCATTATCTTCTGATGAACTGTAACTTGTTGAAATGTCATTTGATTCTTCACTTGAATTTTTATAGTCCACAAGAAATTTTTTATTTTCAGACATGGGATATAAAATTAAAGTTAAAAGATATTTTATGTGAATTTTTTAATATAATACTAGATATTAATTTTTAACAAAAATTTAAACATATCAATTTTACAAGTAAATAAATAAAATTTAAATTATGTAATATACAAAAATTTTAGAAAATTTAAAACATATATACATCTGATTTTTTTAAATTTATTATTTTTTTAGTATAACACAGTAAGAATAACCTATAAAATTTAATTATCTTATTATTAAAAGTTTTTAAACATTACATAATTTTTTTACACTAATTTCTAAAATGATAATAATTAATAAGTGAAGGAAAATTAAAAAATTTTATTTATCTAATGCAGTAGGTATAATCTTGATTATTAATATGATTTTTATAAGATTTTAAAATTAAAATAAAAAAATTATTTAATTTCTTATTAAAAATGATTATAAATATAAAACCAAAAAGATAGCATTATAAATCCTTTTTAGCTATTTTACAAATAAATTCCTCATTTTCACTAAATAAATTAATGTTTCCATCTTTATTATAAATTACATAATTCCAAATTAATAAATATTTATGATTTTTTTCTTTGCAAAATAAAAATACAGAATCTTTAAGAACAATAAACGTTTTGTTAAATGCATGTATTATTTTAAATTTGACATTATTTAAATCAAGTTCTTTTCCATAACAATCTATTTTATATGGTATATATGTTATCTCATTGTCTTTTACATCTATTGCAGCAATATAATTTGTAAATTTAACATCTATTAATTTTCCAAAAAAATCAAAATACTTAATTCTTCCATATTTGTCTAACAAAATTATTTGATCGTTCCAAACAATAAAATCTTTTACACTACAAAGACCTCCAGAAATAAAATTTAATGAATCATTTATAATTTTATATATATCTCCATAAGTATCTATAATATAAAAACATTCTTTATATTTAACCATACTAGAAATATGTCTTTTCAGTTTTGAAATAAAACTATTTGTTTTTTTACATTTTCTGTACAAATTCTTATTTTCACTTGTAAAAAATCCATATAATAAAAGTTTATTTGACTCTTTTCTATTTCATATTGTTCCTCTATTATATTGAGAGTAGTGTTAAATTTCATTATTATAAAGGGTTAATTTTTTACTTTTTCAGAGAATAAAAAATTATAAGAATTAAGAAAACAATAATTGAAGCAATAATCAAAAAAATATTTTCTATATCATTAATATCGTAGCAAAATGGCCTTAATATAAATACATATATAATATATAAGTAAGATATTGTAGAAGTAGTCAAAATGAAATTTGATAAACATATCATGGGTAAAATTTCTAAATATTTAAATATTGTATAAACTTAATAAATTAAAATAACGTGTATTTATAAAAATTTAAGTGAAATATTTATAAAACTTTTTTTATTCTCTTAGAACTAAATATAAATATTTTGATGTTTTATTGATTAGAATTTTAATTTTTTTAGATAAAAATTAAATAATTGTTGATTTAAAAAAAAGCAAAAAATATTATAAATTTTTGAATTTTTTTATATATTTTTAATGAATATATCAATTATAACAAAATATTAATGAATTTACATTTATAAATTTTTGTATAAAAAAATTTTAGGTCATTAAAAAATCTAGTTTTGTACATATCTTATAAATTTTAATATGTTATTTATAAAAATTTATTAAAAATTTTTTAACTATTACCCATAATGGATTTTAATACAAATATAGAAATAATAAGCGAAGAAGAAATAACATTTAATGTGTTAAAGAATGACATAGAAATATTGCTTGAAGAAAATCCTAATATAAGCAGTATTCACAAATTGTGTTTTGATGAACTTTTAAATCAAAAATTTTAGTGACATTAATGTTAATTTTTTACCCCACATATGGATTTGGAATTAGGAAAAGAAGCATTAAGAACAGGCTCAAATTATGTTTCTAATAGAATAGGAAACGTAAATTTTAACTTTTTGAAACCGTATTTCGATGTTGATGACGCATATTTAATTAACAAAATTGTATTGATTTTGTTTCCATATTTAAAATCTCAATGGGATATGGATGATAACAGAATAAACAAACCTGATTTATACATACCTATGATGAGTCTTTTTACGTTTATTATTGTAAAAAGTATGTATTTGGGTTTAAAAAGTTTGTTTACACCAGAACATATTGGACTTATTTTTACTAGATTAATGTTTTTTGAAATTGTTTTACTTTTTATATTTAAAATTATAACTTTTGTTCTTAATATAAAATTAAAAATTTTGGACATCATATGTTTTTCAGGTTATAAATATTTCATAGTACTTATTTTTCAAATTTTACCTAGATCTAAAATTATCAATTTGCCAATCAAAATTTATGGATATGTAAGTTTTTTCTTTTTCTCAAGCCGATCTTTAAAAAATTGTTTTGTGTATGAATTCTCTTCAGATAAGACAAAAAAATTGTATTTTCTATTTGGATTTGTTTTAATTCAGACGTTATTTATATTTTTTTTGTATTAATAAATATTTGATTTTAAAATATATTTTTATTATATTTAATATATTTACCAAATTTAATATAATAAAATTACTAATGTATATGATTTGTTTTAAATCATAATTTATTTTGTGTCTAAAAAAATTTATAAAGTATAATTAAAATATTAATATTAAATAAATACAATATAAAATAATATATTTTTATTTTAACGCAAATTTTTTTTGATATTTTTAAATTCATTGTATAAATTAATAAAAGTAAAGATAGTTATGGATATATTTTTTATTTATATAATTAATACATTAATTCTTTTTAAAGTTTGATTGTTAAAATTATTAAAATAGTTAATTTATGTTTTTTTCATAAAGCAACATATAATTCGAAAAAATATAATAATTATTTATGAAAATCTATTATCTTCATTTTTTTATAATTCAATATAAAAAATATTTTTTTTAATATGTTTTAAAAACATTAATAATAGACTTTTTTAACTTTTGATATTACTTTTACCAAAAATGTAATTCACAAGTATTATATATAGAAAAATATATTTCTAATATGTAAGCATTTTTTGACAAAAAACATTACATTAAAATCATAAAAAATTAATATTATACTTAATTGTTTAATATTATTTTAAATAATTATTGTTAATTTAGTAGTTTTCTTACTTTAAAATAAAAAAAACAAAATAATTTTTTAGTTTAAAGTTAACAATTATTTTGATAATATTTAACATTTAGAATATTTGAAATTTTGTGTTTATTAGTATCAAGCTGAAATAACATTAAATAAATCATGATGAATTTAATTTTAGTTTTGATATTTTTCGATCGAATTTAAGCTTAATAATTTCTAAATAAATAACATTATTTTCAAACATTATTGTACAAATACCCTAATGAGTAAAAAGACACAAAGGAAAGCAGCTGAAATAAATAATAATAAGATATCACTTAGAAGACACAATAAAAATAAAAATTAAATCATTCACCTGACAAAAAGAAAATTAAATTTAGAAGATCAATATTAAGTTCTTCTGAAAGCCTTAATGATTTAAATATTAAAAAAAATTCGCCAGTGCAATCCAATTTAAATTCTAAAAAAAAATTCAAGTTGAAAAAATAAAAGATGAAGAAATTAATGATAAAGTAAATTCTATTATATTGAACGAAAATAAACACTATGATGAAATTCATGTAAAAAAATATGATACCTATAAACAGGGAAAATTTAAAAATAAAAATATGAGAAGTTATGGTAAAAGTTTGGACATTTATAATCTTAAATATATGGAAATATCAAGTCGATACACAGTTAAGCCTAAGAAAAAATTATGTGAATTTACAGGACTACCGGCTCAATTTAGGTGCCCATATACAAGATTGTATTATTACGATTCATCTGTGTATAAACATTTAAGACAGTTAAGTAGTGATGTAATTACATTCATTTATAAAACAAAAGAAATTGGAAAAACTTTTAATCCATTTAATATGACTAAATAAAAATGTATTTTGAATTCATATTTATAAAAATTTTAATTTTAAAATATCTTAGTATTTATTATCAATTATTTCCAGCGTATTTGTTTTAGTTAAGACATAAATAAAATCTCTATTGACTGTTATACATACACATTCATCTTTTGTTTCTAGTTTAATATGCTTACAATCATATTCATCAAATAAATTACTCAAATTGTGTTTATATAATTCATTAATTGTTAAACATATCAGTGTATCATTAAAAATTTCAAAATCTGTAATTTTATTTTCATAAAAAATCTCTTTTAAAAAAACAAAGTCGAATTTTTTATTATAGATCGGTTTAATAATACTTATTCTACCATCACTAGAAAGAGAGATAATAATTTCATTACAATATCTACTTTTAATAATTGCACTTCTATGTAAATCAGAACCTACAAATATTGATTTAAAAATAAATATATCTTTTTCTGTATTTATTTTCCATTCAAAAATTTTACAATCAATACCTGCACCTAATAATTTATCATTAATTAAATCTAAACTTAAAATTGGATTTTTATATTCCAATCCTGCAAAAATTCTTATACAAGATAATGTTTCAAAATCCCATAATTTTATTGAACAGTCATCACTAGAAGTTATAATGTATTTTTCAGTACATTTAATATCTAAAATTTCACCTGTATGTGCAGATATATAATTATAAAATGATCCGTTAATAACATTAACAATTTTTATTATTCCTAGTGTACCACCTATACATGCAAATAAAATGTTTTTAAAGTAAATAAAATCAAGGCATGTGAATATTTCTTCTTTATTTTTATCTGAAATTGAACTTTGTTTACCATCACGCAAAAATTCAACTTTATTGTCAGAAATTAGAGCAATCAAATTTATATTTTTGCAAGATTTAATAAACTTAAAATTAAATGGTAATTTATGAAGAGACACTTTTATAATGGGGTTTAATAAAATATAATAAATACATTGCATTATTTTCACAAAAAAATTTGTTTCATTAAGTCAATTAATCAACAATTCCGTAAACAATTTTAACAACATACAAAAAAATTTACTAATAATATCAAAACATTTTATTTTTTAATTTTAAAAAATTTATATATTTTATGTAATTTTAATATTTTTTCTTATTGTATTAACTTTATATTATTCTTTAAAAATCCTAAAAATAAATGATTTCAAAGTAATTTTAAAATTGAAATTACATATTAATCAAAATTTGATATCTTTAATGGAAAAATATATATTTACTTAAATTTGATATATACTTATAACAATATAAAGAATTTCTGAATTTTTTCAAAAAACATTTAAATAAAAGCATTAATATATGAATAAAAATATACAATTTTTTAGTAAATTAAACACATATTTTTTTTATAAATTTGAATTTATTGTATCATTAAAATTTTTCATTTTCTTACAAAGCATATGTGTATGATTTTAAAATATTATAAATTATAAAAAATCATTAAATTAAAAATTAATTAAAATTGTCAAAATTACGTTTTTAAATTTTTTTATTCAAAATTTTTTGTTCTTTAAAAAAATTAATAAATTATATAATTTTTTATAATTTTTGACTAAAGGTATTTAAAATCTTCTTAAAATATACATGGTGATTTTGTTTAAAGAGGTAAAGTAAAATTGATAATTTATATTTAATTAAAATTTAAATATTTTTTCAATATGTATTCTATAGATTAATTTTTTAAAAAATTTAAAAGTAATAAAAAAATATATTTAACCTAAAATTGATTTTATGTTATTTAAAACAAATTCTAAAAAAATGTCTAATTTATATATTTGTATTAAAAATATCAAAATTTTCTAAATTATTCCAAAATGATTTTGATTAAATAATTTTTAATTGCACAAATGTATTAAATTTTCCTAATAAAGTTATTGAAATTGTTTTAATCGTTTAGATGAAATATTGACATTTTTAATTGAATTAATTTTTTTTGATATTTTTTATTTTATTTAAAATTTACATAAATTTCAAAAAAAATTAATGAATAACTGAACAATTATTTAAAAATATTGTTATTTTTTTATATTAAAATCTAAAACATTTTGTTTTATCATTTAATATATAAAAATAAATTATCCCTTTTAAAAATAAATGAAATTTAGCCTTATGTCATTCTTAGTAAAAGAACATGAAAAATATTTTAGTAAATTAAATGTTTTATCTTTATTGGGACAAGGATCATATGGAACTGTTTACGAAGTGCATGATGAAACCACCAATGAAAATTTTGCTTTGAAAGAAATTCCTTTTAATTTCAAACACGTTGATCAAGTAACAAATGAAATTCTTCCACCTGGAACTTTTCATGAAAATATTTTAAATTATTCTGCTCTTTTTATCTCTAAGCGACCATTTAAATTCAAAGATTTGAAATATGGTAAAAAAAGGCGAAAATCAAAAGAAGCAAATAATCCAATCGATCAATTAGATTCCAATTTGTTTAATAATATTTCGAAT
>KE647332.1:6793-59435 GCA_000447185.1 Vairimorpha apis BRL 01 | reverse complement strand
ATCAATAAAAATATAAAATAAATTGTTAAATTAAAACAATTTTAAATATTTTAGTATAAAATTTTACAATATAATTAAATAATATTATAATTTTTCAAATTATATAAATATAAAAACACAATAATGTATAAAAAAATTGTTTTCCACAGTAATTTTAAAATTTTCTTTTTCGTTTTTTATATAAGATTAAAATTTATTGTTTAAGTGAAAAAAGTAAATTTTGTACAACATAAAATTTTTCTCAATCATTTAATTTTTGTAATAAAAAATAGCAATTTTATTAAATTTTTTTTGATTGTTTATTAAACTAATACGTTATAGATTTCATATTATCTACGATACTTATTAGAATTTACATACACAATAAAACCCTATTTGAATTAAAACCTATGAAATCTCATACAATATATTTATAACACGAGATATTTTAAAAGAAAAAAAGAAATAACACATACATATATCTTATTTTATAAAACAACAATAATATATTATCTTTCATTACAAATAAAAAAATCTGTATGTTATATAAATCGACTAGACACAACTGGATATATAAAAAAATGTAAATCTAAAGATTTTGTATATACTATTTTATTTAAATATATAAATTGCAATTTAATTTACTGTTTAAGTAAGTCAACACCATATTTTGTATTTAAAAATGAAAATAAAAATATATTAACAAATGACAAATTAATTTACTTATGGAAAAACATCTTTAGCCAATTTAATGATTCTAACGTTCAAATTATTAATACACAATCACAGGAAAATTGTTTAGATAGGATTTTTGAAAACTTATGTATATTTAAAGATGATCCAATTTCTAAAATTTTAAGTCACAAACTTAAATTAAATTCTAAAAAATTATTCAAAATATTATGTTGTAGATCTGATTTTATTGAATCATCCTATGTATTTTTATTAAGAAATAACAAATACGAAAAAAATGAAAAAGAAAATTTTAATCTAAGTATAGATAATATAAATTTGATAGATGATAATATAACAAATAAAAATATAGAATTTGAAATTTATAACAATTTAGAAAATGCAAATTTAAAAACGAAGATATAAAAATTAAAAATAAATGTGTCAATATTATTAAAAAAACAATAATTTTGAATATAAAATTGAAAATAATAAAAGCCTTGAAAATGATAGAAACAATATATATGATTATGGGATCGAAAATAAATATGATTTTAATATTTTAAATCTAGATGATTTAGATGAATATTTATTAAGTTTAAATTTTAGTGACGATATAAATATAGAAAAATCTAGTTTAAAATTTATAAAAAAATTTAATGTTAAATTAAACCCTTTTACTTTATTTAAATGTAAACAATTTAATAATAAACAAAAAGAGGATTTTATTACAATTAAATGTAAAAGAATTAAATAATTTTTATTTTTACATATGAATAGTCGGAGTATAAAATTTATATTTTGTTTAAAATAAAAATTTTAATACTAATATTTTATTGTGTTTTAAAATTTTTTTATTTGTATAAAATCTAAAACTGCTATTAAAATGTAAATTTTTTAAAGTATTAAAAATAAATATTTAATAATCAACTTTTATTTTGTATTTTCAAATTTAGCTAGAAGTAATATTAGTACTTCTATAAATTCCTCAACATTTTCAACGAAATATTCAGCGTTTGTTTGTTCTTCAAATCCAATTTTTTATAGTAATTCCTTTTTTTTTATCAAACATATCTTCATCTGTTACATCATCTCCTGCAATTAATAAATTGTTATTGTAATATGTAAATATTTCTGATTTACTTCCTTGTTGATATTCAACAATTTTCTTTCCTAGCTTGACATTATTTGAATTTAATTGCAACAAATCATAATATAATTTCTTTGGTTGAATTTCGAAAATTGGATCACATTTACGATAATGAAATACAAAACCATTAGATTTTATTTCCAAATGCGATCCTGGTGTTCTTTTTGATAAAATAATGCTATTTTGTATTCTAAACTTGATGTAGACATTTTATTTTAGAAATATTAAATTTGTCAAGTTGTTCCCATTTTCCGTCAACCCTTTTAAAGGTGCAATGTTCCGCAAAAACTTCTAAATCCGATGGTATTAGTTTATCCATGCATTCACGTGTACGACCAGTACTAATAACCACTTTAATATACTTATTTAAATTTGTTAAAATGTTCTTGACATCATCGGAAATCACTGCATCTTCAGGGTTTTCACAAATATTTACAAGTGTTCCATCATAATCTAATATAATTGTATTTATTGTTCTATTTAATATTTGGCACATCCAATCAGTTGTACTATTTATTTTTAATGGTTCAACTAATCTAGATTTTAAAGTACTATCATTATTATCTCTTAAATATTTGTCATTTAAATCTTTTTCATTTATAACTTTTTTATATTTAAAAGCATCAATGTATTTTATTTCTCTTGGTGTTATGTTTTTACCTTTATATTCAATATTTGAACTATGAAATATTGAGTTTATAACATTTTCTTTATATATTTCAATATCTTCAAAATAGGTGTTGTAATAATTTTATTTTTTTCACGAAAACTATTATTGTTAAAATCTTTACAACTATTCAAAGTATTACTATAATGTATTTTTTTGTAAATCTCATCTGCTACTTTTTCATAATCGTATTCACTATTTTCAATAATATGTTTATTTAAATATAAAAATACATCATTTAGTTGTTTTATAAAACCAATATGAATCGAATTTAATAAATCATTATATTTTTCATCTGATGTTGGCGAAATTATTTCACATTTTAAATATTGACAATACTTTATAATTTCCAAATCAGTAACAGTATTTAAAACAAATATGTCAATAGGAACTTTATATTTGTTTCTATATTTTTCACAACACATCAAATAATGTATATTATTATTAGGAACTAAAATAATATTAGAATCTGGCATTTTTTTATGTTTAAAAATAGACATATTAATACCACGTTTAAAAAATTTAAATTTGGAAGAACAGGCTTTTTATCAAAATAAAATTGTTTAACAACTCTTTCAAAAATTTCGATGTCATTTTTTTCATAAAAATTGAGTGTTTTACAATTTAAAAATTGTTCTAAAAAATTTTCAAAAAATGGTACACACCAAATCAATTCGTTAAATTTATAAATATCTTGTATACCGTTTTTAAATTTAGATGCAGTTAAAGCGAATGTTAAATCTTGAGACCATACTAAATCTGTATCATCATTCACTATATCTTTTAATTTATCATATATTAAATCATTAAGATATTTATATTGTTCAAAATACTTTAAATGGTTTAAATCTTGTGTTGTATAATAAAATGTATTCGAGTTTAATATATCAATATAAATTTGTCTATATTTTAATAAAGGTTCAAAAATTGGAATAATATTATATGATTCAAGCATAGATTCAATTTGAGAAAAATCTGATGGTTTAATAGTGAAATCAATATCAACCAATCCTATGTATATAAATTGTGTATCATGTATATAAGAAGGACATAAATATAATGGTTTTGTGTAAATATTTATATCATCTAAAGCATTTTCATATTTTGTATTTGTTTTAGAAGATTTTGTTGTTGAATTTGTTTGTTTTAACCTACCATTAGTTAATACATGAAAAGCGTCTTGTTCATTCAAACGAGAAACATAATAAATTATTTCAGTACTTAAAATATATTTTTTCATTTTTTAAAAAATTTGTTTTCTATAAATGTAAAACAAAAAGGAGTTGAATAAATGAAAAAAATAATTGGTTTTTGCATAGTTTGATAGCAAAAATATTGAAACAAATAAAAAATTATCAATATTTGGTTTTTGTTTAAAAAGTATAGAAAACAATATTTTTTTTAAAAAAAACATAAAATATATTTAATTAAAAAACAAATAATATTTTCCAAATACCAAAATCTCAAATAAAATAACTCTCAAGCTTCTGTGGCGCAATGGTTAGCGCGTTCGGCTGTTAACCGAAAGGTTGAGGGTTCGAGTCCCTCCAGGAGCGTTTTTTTAAAATAAAAGTTTATTTATTATTTTAAAGTATATATATTGTGTTTTAAAAATTTTTTTATCAAATTAAATCTTTCTAATTAATTCTTAAGCAGAATTATTAGTTATTTATTTTTAAAGTTTATAAATTTTATCATACTTTTCTTTATGTTCTTCACTTACAAAAAATGTTTTATTAAAACTTCCTATTCTTCTTACATATCCATTTCCAGATACAAAAAGTCTTTTTTTTCTTTAAAAATAGATGTATAAGAATCATGCATATAAATGATATCACCTGGAATTAGTACAATATCCCAAAGAGACACCTCGATAGATCCAGATTCATCTGCACCGACATATGTAATTACTATGTTATTATCCTTTGTTTTATTGGATTCTAGTTTGTATAAAATAATAAGTGTTATATTTATATTTTTTGGATGTGTTAGCAAATCTTTAACTAAAGAAAAATTTTCCATCTCAATTAAAGGGTATTTGAAATATTATCCTGAAATTAACTTTTTTACAAATATCAAATAAAGGTTTTGTTTTTTTTCGACATAAATTTTTAATATCATAATAAGAATAATGTTAAAAAGATATATTTTTAAAAACTTAAAAAAATTAATACTTTTAAAAAATTTTAAAAACTTTTTTAATTTTTTAGTAAACGAAAAATTAAATATAAAATACGTTATAATATATAACTAATAGTAATAGATGTGTTACAATTTAAAAATACATTTTTTGATATTTAAAAAAAATTTAAACAATTTTATTAAATTATGTATTTAATTGTCAGAATTTTTTATTAAAATATATAAATAATTTGAATAATCTTAAAAACATTAAAAAAACGAATTTTTTAAAAGTACTCTTTCTCTATTACTTATAACAAAATTCAAAAATATTTTAAATATATATTATTTGTAAAACACTTAAATCATTTATAGAAATCCATATTTTGAACATGATCTAGTTTTGTTATTTTTTTTTAATTTGTGCTAATAGATTTGCACGACTAAAATTAAGGTTAAAATTTATTTGTAATATAAATAAAATTTTAAATTTAATTATATTAATAAGATGATATTTATTATTTTTATGTTTTTTTATGTTTAAAATATTATTTTAAACACCTTTTTTATTAAAATATAACTTAGACAAGAAAAATTTTTATTATATATAAAACTATAACCATATTTTCGCATAAATTATAATACTAAAAATTATTAAAAAATTTATAACAATATAAAACAATGATTTTTATTTATAATTATGTAAATTATAAATTTTATCAATAATTACAAAAGTGTATATATTAAAATGAACTCCCCATTCCAATACTATCAAAATCTTCTACCCTATGCGCTTTATTTTTTTGGCTATCAAGCCAAAATCTATACAATCTTGTATTTGGTATTTCCTCATCGTAAAATCTCTGATCATTTAATATTAATTTTACTAAAAATAGAATTAAAACATTCATTTTAATTGAAAAATTTACTTTATTTAAAATAAAAACAAAAAATTGTTTCAGAGTTTAATAATTAGTCAATAAAATATCAAAAGAAAATATTTGATCTAAAAAATGTCAAAAAATTGTTAAAATTAAAATTTTTAAAAAATTGATAATTCACTTTAACATATAATTTGCACTTTAAAAATTTAAAATTATTTTTTCTAATTTAATCACAAAAACAGGTCAAATTTTTAAAAAAATTAATAATTATTTCTTGATTAGATCATAAAATTTTGATTGTATTGATTCATCCGAAAACATCAGTAAAACATTTCCAATATTTGAAACAAAACCTATACCTTTTCCTTTAAAATATGGTTTTATATCTTTAATATAAAAATCTAAAGAAACATTCATCAATCCGTTTCTAACAAAAATTAAACGTGATAACGACTTCTTTTTATAAATATAAACTGTACCTGCTCCAATTTTTTCCCATTTATCTATGTACTTATATAATGAACAATTTTCTTTAAACAGACAATCTCCTAATGATTTTTCATTTTCAGTATCTTTACTATTAATTTCTTGTTGTTTAATATTTTGTACAGTCGATTCTAAGAATAAAGATTTTGTGGATTTTTTACTATTTGTTGAGGGTTTAATATCAAAAATATTAGGAGTTTTATTAAACTTGGCTTCTTCGTTTGAAAAATTACCAAAAATAGATTTGGATTTTTTAGAATCATTAAAATTATTTTTTTCTGTTGGTAAATCTATAACTTCTAATTTTTTATCATTATCATCTTTTATATTTAATTCATCATTGTTAAATTTTTTTTCATTAAAGCTTTTATTATATATATTATGTTTTTATTTTTAATAATCATACAATTAGCATCTTTTTCATCATCAAAAACTTCATTTTTTTTAATAATTGCTTTTTCTAAATCTTCTTTATTTTTTGAATGAGATGTTAAAGAAGACTCTTCATTTTTTAAATTTTCAATGTATACGATACCATTACTATAATTTTCAGATAGCTTATCTTTATTTAAATTTGTTTTAGCAGAATCATTAGAAATTACATTATGTAAAGTTTCTTTTTTAAATTTTTTGTTAACTTGTTTATTAAAAATATTATTTTCACTATTTTGTAGATTAATAGAAGATTCTTCTAAAGATTCAGTACATGTTTCATCATGTTGTTTGATTTTATTGTCTTTTAGATTAGAAATTAAAATATTATTTTCACTATTTTGTAGATTAATAGAAGATTCTTCTAAAGATTCAGTACATGTTTCATCATGTTGTTTAATTTTATTGTCTTTTAGATTAGAAATTAAAATATTATTTTCACTATTTTGTAGATTAATAGATTCATATGAATTTTGTGAACTATCATCAGAATTTGTCATAAAAGGGGTATTATTTAAAAAAAACTAATTTTATAAAAGTAATTCCTATTTAACTTATGTTTTTTTATATAAAAAGATTCTTATATACTTCTAAAAAACAATTTAACAATTAATATTTATATTATAGAATGTTGTAAATTTAAACTTATTAAATTTCAAAATATTGACAAAAGATCTCACGAATTGAATTTAAATATTAATTGGTGTATAAACAGTTTTAAATATTATAAAACTTATCGTTTAAGCATTTATAATATTAGATGAAATTTTTTTGTATTATAATTTTTCAATATCAATATAAACTAATTTAATTATAAATTTACTTAGTTATATAAAAAAGTAATTCCTAATGAAAAATTTCTTAAATGTTTGAATTTAAGCTTTAATTAGTAAATTAAATTCATTCGATATTTCTTTTTGTAATTTATACAATATATATAAAAATTGTATTATTGATAATTAAATTTTTAATGTAATTTTAAATTTAATAACATAATATAAAAAAATTTAAATATTTATTTTTTTGTAATTTAATGTAATCGTTTAAAAAAACTTTTCAATATGAAATTTTTACTTATTTGCAACGTATAAATTTATAAATAATAAGATTAAACCTTGATATATATATATTTATATTATAAAATAATTAATCTTGAAGATCTTACTACTTATAGTAAAGGTAAGATAGAAGAACTCCATTACATAAGTGTTGTGTTTTAAAATGAAATCAATGAAAAAAGAAAACAAATTAAAACAATATATAGAATATATATAATAATTTAAATCTATAAAATAAGAAAATTTTTATGAACAAAAGTTTTATTTTATGCTTTAAAACTTTGTCAATTTTAAAATAAAATTTTAACAATTTTACTTTTACTGAGTTTGTTTTTCAGAACTTTCACTACTCGAACTAGTTTCACTTCCACTTTCATTTGATGACATTGATGAGTTAGAAGAATTTTGAGATTCAGTAGAAACATCTTCAGAAGGTGCACTATCAGAATTTCCACAACACAATTTACTAGAATTTTTTTGATCGTCATCTTCTTTAGCTTTAGAACCAAATAAGTTTGATGTTTTCAATGGTGAAATTTTATCTTTATTTGATTCCAAAGCCGTAGATTTAGATTTATCAGATAGATTTGATTCTGATAACTGAGATTTATGTAAAGAACTACTATTTTTATCAGAATTTTTTTCTTTTGGAATTATATATTTAGTTAATTTACTATCCTTGTCCATTAGTCCAGAATCTTTATCTTTGTTTTTTTCGTTTGGAATTATATATTTAGTTAATTTACTATCCTTGTCCATTAATTTAGAATCTTTATCTTTGTTTTTTCGTTTGGAATTATATATTTAGTTAATTTACTATCCTTGTCCATTAATTTAGAATCTTTATCTTTGTTTTTTTCGTTTGGAATTATATATTTAGTTAATTTACTATCCTTGTCCATTAATTCAGAATGATCAGTTGATTTTTCATTAGAATCTTTGAGATTTATATCTTTATCTGACTTGCTACCAAATAACATGGAAGTAGAAGAATCTTTAGATTTAGATCCAAATAATTCAGAAGTTTTTAAAGTATTCTTATTTTCGTTAAGATTTGAATCACTTAAAGAACTTTCATTTGTTGATAACTTATTATCTTTGCTACCTGAATCAAAAAAACTAAATAATTTAGATTTATTTTTATCATCTGTTTTGGAATATACCAAGCAGGAGAATAATAATACTGGAATGAATTTCATGTTAGCTAATTTTTTTTGTTTTTATATTTTAAACTCCTATTTTTTTGTCCTATTGAGTTTTGTTTAATTAATTTTTTTGATATTTAGTTAATAATTTGTTAATAATTTGATTTTTATGAGGTATTTATTATTAAAGCATTATTATTATTGTCAATTTACAAATTATGTTTTATATATGATTCAAAAACAAAATTTCTCCTTTTAATTAAAAAATACCTTAAATAAATGGTTTTTAAAAATGACATCAAAAAAAATAATTGAAGTTTTAATTTTTAATATCCAATAAAACAATTTAAAGATAAAGTTATCTAAAAAAAAATATTTTTTTTTACAATAATCTTCTTTTAAAAGTTGTGTTTGAAGTTAATTTAAATTTATTGTTTTATACTATAAAAAAATTATTTTTTCTTATCAAAATTAATAAAAATATTTTAAAATTTACGGTTAATGTTTTTGCAAATTTTAAAGTAAAAAATATATATTTTATAATTTCATAGATTATTATAACAGTGAAAAATTCTTAAATTACAAATATTTACATGCTGTAAATTTATAAATTATTAATATAGAAATTTTTTCAAAACATATCTAAAATATAGATTTTAAATTAAATTTTTTCATCTTATTGTTTAATTAAAATTCCTTAAAAATAATGTGAGCTTTTTTTTATTAAAATGAGACAAATTATTTCTATAAAATATTCTAAAAATTAAATTCAAATACTTGATTGTATTTTTAAAATTAATACATTAAAATTTGTTAATTTTTTATAAAAATAAAAAATTTATTTTATTATTATTTCTTATGACAATTATATAAATTATTTAAATATATAAATACTTTATTTAAAAATAAACAATATATATATTTTTTATTAAGATATGAAATAAAAATAAAATTAAAGTATTAAATTTAATTTATTTTTTTTACAGTATTACTTTTTAGAGGTAAAAATAATTTAGGTATCTAAAATTTTATTGCTATAAAAAATATTGTATATATTATTAAAATATTTATAAAATCAGTAACATAAAAGCCTTTAAACATTTTAAAAACTTATATTAGTGTGTTAATTATAAGTTTAAATTTTTACAATTACAATTAAAAAAATTAACCTTCTATTCATTTTAAAAAATGTTGTTGTAAGTATTTTTTTATATTAATATTATAAAATATTTATTTTGTGATAAATTGAAAAATATTTATAATTTTAAGCTAAAGGATTTAATATATTTTTTTGTAATATATTAACATACATCTAAACTCAAATCATTTTAACATTTAAAAAACCCTTTTATGAGAAAAACGCTGAGTTCAAATAAAATTGCTTTATAAAAAAATAATATAGTTTTATAACTTTATGCTTAAATCATTATTTTTGATAAAACAAACATTACAATAATTAAGAGTTTAATACTATAAAAATTTGATTAAACACACGACTAAAAAAATTGTAGTTCGTAATATAAGAGTTTAATTTAAATAAAAATTAATATTTTTTATATATAAATAAAATAAATTTTTATTTAATCATTATAATTAAAAATTTAAATTTTTTAGAATTACTTAAAAATATAATTATGTTGTTAAATTAAATTATAAATGTTTTTTCCTACAAATAAAAACATAAAACATTTCAAAACAAATTAAAATTTTTAAAAGTTTTTATAATAATTTTTTTTATAACACATTTATATGTTTTAATTTTTTAAAATAAATAAATCATTTATTTACATTCATTTTACTCATTTGGAGCAGTCGAACCACATAACGAAAATCCATTTTTATTTTTTTAAAATATTTTTCGCTTTTATCTTTCTTTTTTCTTGAAAATTTTTTTTTCGTAGATTTATATAAAGAAGAATTTTTTACTTTTTTATTAATTTTATCAAAATTGTTATTTACATTATTTTTTATTTTATTGGCTTTATATTTTACAAAATCTCTAAATCTAGCTTTAGGAATATATTTTTGTTTCTTTTCATTTATTTCTGGATTGAAAAAATTCGATCCTAAAAGGTTTGATTCAATATTATGATTTACACAATTTATAACTTCTAAAAAGATACTTAATAATGAAAACATAGAATTAATAAATGTATAATTTTAAATAGTTATCTTATTGCTGATGGACCAATAAATTTTTAAATCAAAATCTTTTAATTAAATTTAATAATGATGTAATTTTTTTAATTTAACACAAAAACAACTTAAGCTTATTATGTATTTTTCAAAATTAAACATTTTATTTGTTATTAAAAAGTTAGAAAAAATCAAGATTATTTTATCAATCATTTTTCCTTAAATTTACATTCTTTAAATTTTTTTAATTTGATCTAAATCTAAAATAAAAATATTTAAAAAATCTATAAAAAAAATTTCGTAAATTATACTTAACAAACATTTTTCTTTTTTATTTAATGTTTAAAAATGTTAAAATTTTAAAAAAACTTATCTATATTAAAAAAATAACAGTTAACTTAAAACATATTAAATAATTATTACGATATATTACTAATTTATACATAAATTATTTTAAATTCTTTAAGTATGTAGATAAATTTTAAAAACATATGAAAAATATTATTAATGTTAAAAAATTTGACGTAAAAATTTTAAAAATATAATGTAAATATTATATGTAAAAATTATTATAAATATTTTATTTTTTGCTCAATTTATTAATTTTGTTTAAATTTTTTTTTAGTTTTTATAATATTAATACTATCATACGTTATCTAAAAAATATTTTCTTATTATTAAACATTTCAAAACTTAAATGAAATTTAAATTGTTCTGTAATTAATAAAATTTTATTAAATTTTAAAATTAACTTAGAAATACGTAAATTTTTTTTATTAAATTAAAACGTCAAAATTAAATGTAATACAAAAACTTAATTCAATTATATTAAAATAATTAAATAATATTAAATTTTTAAATTCTATTTTTATTTTAAACACAGTTTAAACTTTTAAATTTTTGAAAAAATATAGAAAAACGATGTCTCTTTTTAAAATTTAATAAAAATAAAATATTAAAGTGTAAATATTTTTTTTAAAAATTATTTATTCCATATTAAATTAAATGATTTTAAACTTTTTTATAAATTATCTCTTTTTTTATAATTTATACATCTTTTAAAAGAATATCTAAAATTACTAGGAATGCTTAAATTCCCAAAAACATCTTCTCCTTTTTTGATTTTATAATCTCCTTTATTGTTTTTATATTTGACTACAAAGTCATTATCATCTTTATCTTTTATAATTTCTATTTGTTCTGCAAAATTTTCAGTAGAAGAATTATCTTGATTTATAGATTTATTTGTATCTAAAAACTCTATATCATCTATTGTATTAATATTAGAATATTTTTGATCATTTTTTTCATTATATTCATTTAAATTTGTATTTTCTGATGTTTGTACTTGTCCATTTTTTTCATTAAGTTGTGATGTTTTATATTCATCATCATCGTTAAATAAAATATTTTCTGATGTATTTTGTTCTTGAACTTGTTCGAATACAGGGTCTTCTGTATTTTCAATTGCATCTGTTTGACAATAAATAAATATTAGTGAGACTATAATATAAACTAGTTTAAACATGGGTTATATATTTTCAAATATTTTATAGAAAATGATAAATTAAAAAAATTTAAGGAGATATTGATTATAATATCACAATAAAAAAATTTTAAATTTAATCATTAATAATCTAATTTTAATATAATTATTAAGATAAAATAATCAAATTTTTTGTATGAAATTATTTAATTGTTGCAATTTATAAATTATTATAATTTAAAAAAATTATTTTATGATTGAAAATATAAATTTTTAAAAAATTATATTATGTTAATTGCTAAAAATTTATTATAAAAAAGCAGGTTTTAAATAAACATTTTCAATGTAAAATAATTAAATATATAATATTTTTTTTAGTTTTGATAATTAATTAAAATATGTTTTATTTAATTTACAATTATTTTATTATGAACATAAGTATATCGATTTTATATTAATGTTTTTAGTATATATACAATTAAAAAAACGTTTTAAAATGTACATTTTAATATTTTATATTTATAAAATTTTAACAAATAAATTAGCGAATATTAATAAAAACTTGTACAAATAAAATGGTTAAATTTAACAAAAAAAATAAGTATACTTTTAAAATACAATTTTATTTTCTTTTTAAAATTTTATTTTTTTATAGTAAAATATATAAAAATAAAAATTATTTAATTATTTAAATAAATTTACTTTTTTTAATTTATTGCTTAAATTTATATTTTTTAACAATATAAATAACCATCAAATTACACATTAAATATCAAAAGTTTTTTTGGCTATTTATTAAAAATTTTTAAATTTCAGACATAAAAAATAAATACATATACAATAAAAATATAAAAAAATTTAATAAATTAAAAATAAAAATGTTTTTATTTTGTTTTTAGAAATTATTATTAATAAAAAAATTTTAATCACTGATACATTATGATATTTATTTATTTGATACTTGTCGTTTAAAATTTGTATATTTATTTATAAAAAATTGAATGAAAAAAATTAAAAACACAATAATTCTTTAAATAAATACATTCTATTATTTGAAAGGAGTATTAATAAAATTTTTAATTTATGTTTTTTTATATCAATACATATATTGAAAAGTTTTATTCATATAATTAATCTAAGACCTTGAGTATTATTATGAAAGACTATATATTTTACAATACAAATTAAATAATTTTTTATAATTTAAAACAAAATACCATACTGTATATATTAATTTTTTTTTCTATTTAATTAAATATAAAATAAATTTTTTAAATTTTTTTAGTTTAATAAATAATTAAAATTAAATACTATGAAAAATACGAAAAAAATAATTTTTTTTTACTTATCAGAAAATATAATTTAACAATATTATATTAAAATAAATTTTTTTTTAATAAATTAAGTTTGATATTCTATATAAAATATCTATGTTAAAAAAATTTATTTTTATATGTTTTTCTTAATAAAATAAATATTTAACCGTTTTATATAATATCCAAATGTTTAATGTGTACTGAAATGTCACATTTTTTATAACTATAATTATCAATATTCAAATTCTTTAGGTACAAAATTTTAGAATATAATATTGATCAAAATATTTAAAAAATAAACAAAATAAATATTTCAATACGTTAATACATTTAAATAAAAAAAAATTTTCGATTTTTATAGAAATTATTAAAAATAAAAAATTTTAAATAATAATTTATGTGTTTTCATAACATTTATATTTTTATCATCATAATTTTAAGAAAATATTAGGTAAGAAATTTTTTTAATTATAATAAGATAATATTTGAATTAATATAATGAACACTATGAGAAATGATCTAATAAATTAAAATTAAAATATGTTTATTAAATTATAACAATTATATTATTGATTTCTATTTAAAAAATAAAAATATCTCGCATGAACATCATAAATATGGAATAATTTATAGGTAATTATATTTTTTTATTTTATTTAAATAATCTTATCATAAATTTTTTATGAATATAAAATTTGTTTTTTAGTAGTATTTTTATTTAAAGTATTGTGCTAAAGTTTTGCGGAAAAGCTCCAAAGTTTAAGTAGTTCTCCACAAGAGACTTCATTCGTGCACGTTTGTTTTTATTAAAAATACTTTTATTTACTCTTTTTGTGTTGTATTAAGACGTTTCTCATTTCTCTTCTTGCTTGTTATATCGATAGGGGTTAAACTCTATTTATAATTTTATTGTTCTTGAAAATAAAATAAATTAAAACATAAATTAAATGATATATTAAAATGATAAACTGAACAATTAATTTAAACAATGTAGTAATTATTTTACCAAAGTATACATTACTATTTCATTGTTTATTAATTTAATAAAATTAATATATTTACAAAAATATCAAAATATAATTAATTATAAGATAAAATAATATTTTTCAATATTTTTCATATAAATTTATAAGAAATTGAAAACCAAATAAAACATTAATACCATAGTACAAAATTTAAATAATTTTAAAAAATATAATTAAATGTATTAAAAACTTTATATCATATCAAAAAATAACAATAAAATAATATTTATTAAATTTATTTTCAGGACATTTTGATTGTTGTAATTAAATAAATATATTCTTTTTTTTGCTTCTAATTTTTAACAATTTTATTATTGCTACAAAAAATAAAAAGTCGTTATTGTTAATCTATTGTTTTATTAAAAATTACTAACATATAATTTTTTTTTAAAAAATCACAATCCTTTCAAATTAGATTTTTCTAAATTCGATATTTTAGTACCAATCAATTATTTTTTTTATTAATTTAGACACTAAATTTTTTAAATAAAAATGTTTTAGGACTATTTGTCATTTAATAATCATTTATAATACTTCAACCATTTTTACATCCTTTTTCTCGTATCAAAAAATGTTTCAATTTATTAATTTACAATTTTTTTCTTACCCCTTATGAAAGATAAATCAAAGATATTTTTTAATTCAGTTATAGCTGCGCTTTCTTCATTTATATACGGATTATTTCAAACGTCTTCAAGTTGTTTATCTGACGTATTAAAGAAAAGTTATAATAGTTATAAATTTAAATTAGATTTTATTTATTTTGAAAGTATGTTCACGTTTATTGTTTTTTTAGGTGCTTTTACCTGCAGTCTATTTATATATTTAGTTAAAAATATTTCAAGAAAGAACTTATTAATTTACAACAATTTTTTATACCTAGTAGGTTCATTTATTACAATTCTTTCTAAAAATTGCTTTGTATTATTGGCTGGTCGTTGTTTAGTTGGTTTTGCTGCTGGTGTTACATGTTATACTGTACCTAGTTATATTTTTGGAATAACTTATGAAACTGAAAGAGGGTTTTTTATGTCTTTTCATTCAATAGGAATTGTTCTTGGACTTGTTATTGGTAAAATTTTAGATGTTGTGTTTTCTGATGTTTATTATTTTTGGATATTTTTGATTATATCATTTTTGATTGTTATTCATACAGTATTATTATTATTAATTTCAAATGGTAAAACACTAAGTCTTGATCATGAACACTCGTCTATAAAAGAATTAATTAAAGATCCTAGAGCAAAAAAATCTGTATTTTTAGCATTAAGTTTTCATATAGCTCAACATGCAAGTGGAATAGATCATTTATCACTTTCTTTGGAAGAAATTTTGTATGATTTTAAAAATCCTGGTTTGTTATCAATACTTTCATTATCATTTTCAGCTTTAATTTCAATTATATGCTGTTCATTTATAGATAAACTTGGTAGAAAAATCATGATTATTATTAGTACTGTGTTGATGGCACTTTCTACATTCATAATGGGTTTTGATTTTGTTAATTTAACTATTTTATTTATTTATTTTTTGGATTTAATATTGGAATGGCTTCAATTCCTTGGTTTATTACAAATGAAATATTTCCTCCTGATTATGTAAATTCTGCTTTAAGATTAACAATTGCTACAAATTGGTTTTCAGCTTTTATAATTTCTTGCATTTTAAAGATATTACATAATCATATTGATCGCTTAATGTTTTTTTTCTACAGTCTATTTATGATTTTATTTTTAATAGTTATTACATCTATGTTTAGAGAAACTAAAAATGAACCTCCTAAATTTCAATAAATAAATGTTTATTTTTAATATTTTACTAAAAAAATCTGACACATATTATATAAATGCATTTTTAAATTTTTTTACTTATGCTTGTATCGTTTTAACTTAGTAGAAAAAATATTTATAAAAGTTTTTTAATGATGTTCGTTAATACATAATAAATTAAAATATATTTATAAATATAATATTCGTTAATATGGTAATAAGTAAATATTTAACATCACACAATTATATGTACAATTAGAGTGTTTAAAATGCTCTTATTAAACCTAAAAATGATGCTGTTAAGGTTAACAAGATACAGAAAAAGAATAAAAGGTTAATAAGAAAGGATTAAAAACCTAATTGCTAATAAATGTTAGATTATATCTAAATTGACAAAAATAAAACATTATTTCAAAAACAAATATATATTAAAATCTTTTTTTAACATGATAATTTTATAAAATTTTATTATCAAAAGAAAAATTAAAACTTTTATTGTTTTTTATTTCAAACATTATTAACATTAAAACAAAAATTTTTAAACATTAAATAATATTTAGTTAGTTACACAAAAATACAAAATTTTATATTAAACTTTATATTTAATGTATGTAATTTGTAGTTTATTTTAATTATAATTTCTTACAAAAAATTTGCACTAAAAGAAATTTTTTTATTAAATTATTTATATTGAAAATTGTTATAAAAAGTTATTTAATAAAGTTTTATACTCTATAAAATATTTTTTTATAGATACATTTTACTTTAACAATATTTAATACAAAATTATTTCACATATATAATAATATTTTATAGTAATTTATTATTTAATAAAAAAACAAAACATCAAATCCAATCATTAGCTTTCAAATAAAAATTTATTCGTTTTTAAGAATACACATTAACTCATTTGCTTTATCTCTTTCTTCATCATAATAATTATTATAAAAATAATCCCAAATTTCTTTATTTTCATAACACATTCCAAACACGACAGAAACAGTCGGTTTATAATACTTAAATTTTAAGAGTTCAAAAATACCAAGCTTAAAAAAAATATTTTGTATTATAGGTTTATGTCGGACAATATCAGAAATTAAAATGCAAGCCGTATGATAAATTTCATCTTTTTTTAATAAATCCAACAATTTTGGAAATCTTTCTTGAATATTCTTGCAGTATAAAATATCGTCTTTCAAAAAAACAAGTATAAGTTCTTCAATAAGTGTATTTTTATAATCAACATCAACTGATTTTTCTAGTTCTTTTAGAGTATCGTCTATTGTGTAAACATGTGGATTCAAAATAATATCAAGTGTATCATCATTTATTTGAAAGTTTTCATTTTGCTGATTAAAAATCAATGCATTATCATTGTCTAATTTCAATTTATCAGTTTTTTCAATATCATTTTGTATTTCATTTATTTTAACATTATCTGTTTGCACATCTTCAATTTGTGATTCTGTCATTAAGGGTCAAAATTTTATTTTTAATCAATTATTCATAATAATAGAAAATACAAAATTTATAATATAACATTATATGTTATTAATACATATACAATTAAAAATAATTTAAAAATCGTTTAAATTTTATTTAAATAATATAATAACTTTTTATATCAAATTATGATTTCTTAAATTTTAAATTTTTAGATTAAGTATTTAACAAACTTTTGTAAAATTTATATCTTATCAAAATCATACTTAGTATGATATTTTATTATATTTAATCTAACATTTTCACAATATTTTTTATTATCTTTGACATATAAATAACCTGCCTCTGCATTAGCAGGACTTTTTACATTGGGTTGAACAAGAAAACTTTGTAAAGCTGTCAAAATATTCATAACATTCATACTTGGTTTCCATTTACTTTGAATTATATCTAAACAAACATGTCCATTTTTATATACATTTGGATGATACACAAAATTCTTAAACATTATAGTAGGTGGATTAAATGGATAAGTTGGAGGGAATTTAAATATAAGAGTGTAATAAGAATTTTTATACAACTCTTCATCTGGACCAGGAAAACCACAATTCCAATTTGATAATATATTTGTTTTTACTGAGGGATGTGCATAAAATAAGTATTTTCTTGATTTTTTTATATTTTGAAGTTCAGTCAAAAGTCTATCTTTATTGCTCATAATTGGGGTCAGTTGATTTAAAATAGAAATAACATCTTTGTGAAATATCTAAAAATATTATTTTTAAGTGTATAATCATAACATAAGCTAAATTTTCTTTCAATTTAATCTAAAATTTTTGTATCTAGTTTTAAATTTTAAAAATATATTAAAAACAAATAAGTTATATTTTTTGTTTTTAGAATTATTTAAAACTTAATTTAGAGAATAATGTGAATATATATATAAATATAATTTAAACAATTAAATTCAATTTAAATAATTAAAAATATTATGTTTGATATATAAGTTATGTTATTTTATTTTATCTATTATAAAATTAATTTTTTTGAGTATTTGGCGTGAAAGTAGATTTATAAATAACATGATTATGAAAACTATAATTAGTACATAAAATTATATAAAATTTTGATTATTATATAAATTTATTTAAAATAAAAATATTTATTAATTTTTCTTTAATATTAATCTTTTAAAAATAAAATTAAATTTATCCTAATATTATTTTTTACTTCTTATAAATTTATTTATACAACAAAATAAAACATAGTTTTGATAAATATTTTAAATTTTATTAAATAAATAAGAAATTATTTTTTTGGTAAATTAAGTTTTCACTGCATTTAGAAAAAATATATTATTTTTACTTTAATATGTAAATTTTTTTGTATTTAACTAAATTTTGTATTTTTCCAAAAAAAATACATTACTTTTAAAAAATCTTAAAAAGTGATGTGTGTCAATAGTACAAAAATAATATATTACAAAATTTCATTAACATGAAACCCATAAAAAATGAAAGTTTTACAGAAAAATGTTAAATTTTATTCAAATGCAGAATTTATAAAAATGTATTCAACCGATAAATTACATCTTTTTTGTAAAAATGGTATAGAAGTAGATAGAATGTATTTAAAAAATAAAGGATTAAGTGAATTTGAAATTATACAAATTTTAAATATTAAACCTACACAGATTATTGATTTACAATTAGTCATTGAAGAAATGGAAGAAAGATATAATGAAGACGAGTTGAATGATATTTTAGATTTTTTAAACAAAATATAATTTATTTAAAACTTAAATTTAAGTTAAAAAATTAAATTTTAAAAAAATCGATTTAAAAAAATATTTTTAGGTATTTTTGTATTACATTGTACATCGAATTCTATTTTGTAATAAAATTTTTATTTCCTAGATTTTATCATTTCTAAAAAAGATAATATCAAAATTTTAATTAAAATAACTTTTTTTATAAAACATAAAATTTTTTATAATAGTAAAATTATATTAAATATTCAAAAGTTCATATAAATTATAATTGACATTTCAAGAATTAATTATTATTATTAAACATTATTATAATAGTAATTTTTGTATTTTAAAACTAAAACTAATTATATCTACATAACCATATTATAAAAAATATAATTAAATTATTTATTGAGCAACTAATTCATTTAAAATATATTCTGTTGCTTTAGTTTTCTCATTAAAATCTCTTATAACAGCTATTCCACATCCACTATTTTTAACTTTACCACTAGAACTGACTTTCTCAAATCTAACGATCTGTCCTAATTCTTTTCTATCTTCAATACTAATAATTGGTATTTTATTTTTTTCACTAAATGATTTTGCTATTGTTAGTATCCTTGGTTCACAATCTTTAGCTACAAGAACTATTTTAGCTTCATTGTTTAGAATTTTTTTAACTGATTGTCTACCACCACATACAAGGTTATTACTTATTCTTGCTGCCCTACAAGCTTGTATAAGAGCATCTTTTAATGTATATTGTTGTTCTATAATTGGAGAGTATTCTTCTGATGACATGAAATTAGGGGTTTAAAATCTTATTGTTTGAATTTAATAAAATATTATTTTTTCTTAAAAAATTGTCATGTTTTATAAAATATAAGTTATTTAATTTTATTATTTAAAAATGTTACAATAAAACTGTATTTATTTTCAATCATAGTAATTTTACATAGAAAAAAATTGTTTTATAAAATAATGATATAGTGCATTTTCAACATTAACATTTATTTATTCCATAAAAGCATAATTCAAAAATTTTTGATTTTATCTTTATAGTTTTAAATTTAAAAACAAATCTTAGATTAAATGATTTATTTAATTTATAAAAAAAAACTTATATAAATTTACAATAAAGTTTTTGAATATTTTATGTACATATTTAGAAATTTTTTAATTTAAATATAATCTAAAGGTTTTATAGTTATAAAAAATTTGTTTAATTTAAAATTAATTACAATATGATACATAGTAAATCATTTTTTGTGTGCATAGCGTAAGTTAATAGAAAAAAAACCTAGTTTATTTTTAGTTTTAAACTTTAATATTATATTTAAATTCAAATTAATTATAAATAAAAAAACAACATTTACAGTTTTATATTTTAGTGATTTTAATTTGATATTAAAAATATATAAATTGTTCTTCCATTGTAAACAAATATAAAAAAAAACAATAATTTTTTATATAAAATAACCCTTATAAAAATTATAAATGATTACCAGACAACAGTTTGAAACAAAAGATGAAGTTATTAATAATCTTAAAACTAAAACAATATTAATTTTAAGCTCGGCTACATGTCCTCCTTGTATAAAATTAGCAGAGTTTTTAAATAAGTTTAAAACTGAAAAGAATATACCTATATTTGAATTAAAAGTACCTTTTTTTAAAGATATTGAATTTTTTAAAGATAAATTTGAATTAAGTTGTTTTCCTACTGTTATTGTTGTTGATGAAAATTTTAATAAAATTGATAAAAAGGTAGGATATGATGGGGACGATAAATTTAAAGAATTTATTAATAAACATTTTTAAAGTTATTGTTTACATAGAAATATAAATTTTAATACAAATTAAAAAACATTTGTTTTTATTTATCAGTGATTTATTTTGTCAACAAATTAACTTATTTTAAACATACCTCAAGGTTACAAAGATTTTTTTTACTACGATTTTTTATATAATAAAAAAAATATTATTCATTGCAAATTTAAAAAATATTAATTTTCTTTTTTAATTTATAATGCAAGAATTGATTATTTTATATATTAAACATTAAAATAATTTTTTTTGCCATTTAAATATTAAATCTATATTTGTTGATTTTTAAATGTGTAAATTATATTTTTAATCTTTTAATAAGTATTTTAAAGAAATAATAAAATAACATCTAATATATTTAATCGTTATTAAATTATTGACTATGTAGTTCAGAAAAAAAACAACTTTAAAGTTTTTATAATATTATAAGATTTTATTAAACATTAATACTATTTATTAAATTTAATATAACTAAAATTTGATATGCTTATTAGATACATAATAAAAAAATTAAAATTAAATTCTGTTTTGTATTTTATAAGCAACATATCATTAACTCTACTATAAAACATAAAACATCTTTTATCATTAAAGTCAAATACATTATCTAATTTTTTTTCTTTATATTCAATTTTTTTACCTCCATGTATATATTTATTACTAAGTATAACATCATAATCATCATAATAAATAAATGAAAGCATGTCGTTAATACTAATATATTTATTGTAAGATGTACTTACATTAAGATAAAACTGTTTATAAACTTTATCATTTAGTAATTTAAGTCTATTTATAATTTCTCTATCAGGATACCTTTCAATGAATTTAATTCCATTTAAAATAATCAAAATGAAATTATCATTTGTATTAAATTCAAAATCTTCTTTATTTATATTTAAAGTAACACCATAAAATTTAAAACGTAAAAATAATCTTAAAATATTAATTATAGTATACATATTTTTATTTTGTAAATATATAATATAAGAAATAAAATCTATTAAATTTACATTGAAATATACTAAAAATCCATTTCTATCTAAATATTCACGTATGCAAAATGAAATATCTGATACTGAGAAATTCTGTTCTTTTGATATAAAATATTTATCGTAAAAATCTATAATAAATTTTGTTGTACATATTTGTATTTTATATTTTCCAGTTGTTATATAAGTTTCTTTAAGACAACCTTTTGTGTGTTTTTGTAGTTCGTATAACATGATTTTATTTTCTATTTGTGTTTTATTCTTAAATAAAATTTTATTTTCTTTTTTAAAATCATCAGTATTTCTATTAATATCATATACTTCATCAGAATTTTTAGGTAAAATTTTATCTTTATTATTTTCTGCACTATTACATTCAATAGAATTTTTATTAATAACAACATAAATATTATTTATGTTGTCAGTTACAAATCTATAGTCGAAATCAATTTTTATTTTTTTAGAAAATTAAGATATGGATTAATATTATAATTAATATTCACCAATAATCCTTTAATTAATACATTTTTTTCTAATATTAATTCAACAATATTAGATACTTTTTTATTGAATTTATATCCGATAAAATTGTTTTTTTATTTTCTATTGTATAGTCAATTGAATTTTTGCAAAAATTAAGAGATTTGTTTACTTCTAAATCGTATGGATATAATTTATTGTATAAAGATAATAATACTTTATGTTTTAAAGAATGTTTAAGTAGAAATGTTTCGTATTCACCTTCGTATTTGATATCGAGATTAATGTTATGTTTTTCTAGCTCAGATTTTATTTTTTCACAGTCGTTACTCATTAAGAAAGGATCAAAAATATATATAAATTTATTATATAGATTTAAAAAAGTATTTTATAAATATAATAAATTTTAAATCTGCAGTCCTCTTAATTTATAGAATAAATATAAAAATAATATTTTTTGGATCTTATTATATAACTTTTTTACACTATAAATTAAATAATAAAATACAAAAATATCACTTTTTATGGATTATACAAAAATAAAATTTTTTTAAATTTATTTCCATCAAAGAATCTTCAGCTTGGCTTAAGCATGGAAACATGCAACCTCGTGAGGAAGGGGCACTTTGTGCATTGCAAGACAGGAATATATTTTTAGAGAAAGGAATTAAATGTCCTTATTGTAGGGACAAATACAAATCGGTAGACCATATGGCTACCCAATGTGATAGAATGCTGTCACATGACTACATGAGGAGGCATAACGAAGCTTTGAGGTGTATACATCTCCAGCTTTGCCTTAATTATGGCCTTACTAAATCTAAGAAGATAAGGAACCACTCATTGCAAGAGTGTAGAGCAAATAAAAGTGTAGAAATCCGGGTAGATACTAGAATTCCCACAAGTATCAAAGTAAAGTACAATAAACCCGATGTATTTATTCTGGATAAAATAAAAAAGGAAATACTAATAGTAGAGGTGGGAATTACAAGCTTTGACAACCTTCGGGCTGTTGAAACGGAAAAAAAGCACAAATACGATCTGCTTGCTAACCATTGTGGAGCAATGAATGGGTACAAAACAAGGATTATACCATACGTCATGACATGGGAGGGAATAACAACAACTTTCCACAAAAAATATAGGAGTGAATTAAATTTAGACAGCCGAACCCAGGCATATATACAAGCCAGAGTGCTTAAGATGACCTTAGAGAGTCTTTCTATGGAAGCCCGAAGAGGCGAAGTCATTATGGAAAATGAACAGGAGGTTACTGAGAAAGAAAATTTGGAATCAAATATGTGCGAAAATCGCCCTATATCTATTTGTGATGATATATTAAAAAAATAAAATTGAAATACCATTATACCCTAAATAAATAATTTAATTTTTAAATTTATTCAATAAAGTTTAAGATTATTTTATAAAATAGTTAATCGCTATAAATTAAAAATAAAATTTGCTTATAATAAATAATATAACAAAGTTTAAAATTACAAATAAAAGTTATTTTATATGTTTGTTTGTTTTTGAATAAAAATGGACACATTATTAGTTATTATAAAAATATAAAAATATCATAAATATTTTAGTTAATAAATTTATACTTCATTTTTAATAGATAAACCAAAATAGTAAAGTAAACATTTTAAATTAAATAAACAAATAAACAAAATATTTGCTTTTAATATAGAAATAACATTTTCCCTAAAAAATTAATTACTCCTTTATCATGATAAAAACATTAGAATGCTAATTTTTTATAAAAAACTTTACATTAATGTTTTTTCTTTGTAAAAATAATTTATCTCCTTTAAAAGTAAATAAAAATCATAAAAACTGCCCTATTTAAATGTTAGCATCTTATAATGGTATATTACAAGAGGTTCCAGTTGAAGACTCGCATTTTATAAAATTTGACGTAGAAAATTGCGCATATAAAATTAATAAAATAGATATTTTTTTAAAAGACGAATGGATAGAAAGTTCAGATATGGAGCGATTAAATTTATTAGAAAAAAAAGTGAATTTATATTTTATGATATAGAAAATAGATACTGTATTATTCACTGTCCTAAAACAAAAAATTTTCAAAACTTAATATTCATTATTCATTTAAATAATGGTAGTTATATATTTCAACGTACATATATGATAACTAGATCTGGGTTAGAAAATTATCAAAAAGAACAGATAATTTTTAATAATTTAAAAGAATTGATTTCACATTTATTTTTTGGTATGCGTTATAAAAAATCAATTAATAATAATGAGGAAAAGTACGATGAAAATAATAATATTAGCATATGTATAAATGAAATAAATAATATAAATAATTATGTTCAAGGAAGCGACAAAATTTACGTTTTAAATGTTGAAAAAGACTTAGTAAAATTTACAAACGTCGAATTTTGCACATATGATTATTTAAATAATTGCTATAGTATTGAAACAAACGAACATCTTAAATCTTGTGACTTTGAAATTAAAGAAAATAATAAAATGAAAAAACAAAATATGAAGAAACGTATAATGAGAATTTTTGGTTTTTGTTTTTATTTTTATGATCTATGAAAGTTTTCGCAATTTTATTATATTTGTAGAAAAACTTAAAACTATTAAATAATTTATTAAAAAGTATTTAGTATTTTTAATTATAAAAAAATAATATTGAAATTTAAATTTTTAGTTAAACAAATAAAAAAATGTTTTTTTATAGTTATAAATAAAATTTAAATTAAGATTTGATTTTAAATCAAATGGTTATCTTTTTATTAAAAAAAGCATTTAAATATTTTTATATTTAACAATATTAAGTATCTTTTTAATTTACCAATTATATACAACAAATTTTTGTAATTTTAAAAACAAGTTTATATAAATATTTGATAAAACCTTTCTTTAAAAAACAAATTATATCTCATTTGTTTAAAAAAAATTATGTTTAATTAATTTTGTATTTTTTCTTATATGAATTATAATTAAAATTTAAACTAACATATAATTTGTAGTATAATATTCAAAAAAAAACACGATCAAATCTTTTTAAAATATAACTCGTTGTATGTTTAAATATTTATTAAGTCATACAAGATCAAAAGCTTTCAATATACATATTTTTGAGATTATGTTTTTACATATTTAAATTTAAAAATGTTGTGATAATAGATATTTTTAACTTTAATTGTTAAAACTATATATATTGTGGAAGTACTAAATTTTTAGACTTATATAGTATGTTTAAATTAATAAATTACGAGTTAAAAAAGAAAAACAAATATATATGATTTTATAAAGTATTTATGAAATTAAAGAATAAATAATAGTTTAATTAGTTATAATAATCATTTTTTACTTTCTATTTCATCGACTTCCACTTCAGCTAGGGTAGTCAAAAGAGTGTCATAAAATTAAAAACCTTAATATTAAAATAAAAAAATTATTGTAAAAAATATTTAGATCAAAAGAATGACAAACTTTAGGTAAATTTTATTTTGATTAATTTAAATATTAATTTATCGCTATATTAAAAATTTTTAATTTAATTTGAATATGTAACATACCAATTTCCAATTAATAAAAAAACTTTAAACGAAACAGCACATCCAAAGATTATAAATAAAAATATTGCTAAAATTATTTTATAATTTAAACATATGGTTTTGCTAAAAAAATATTTAATTCCTATCAAAAATTTTGAGATAAAATTTTTCTCTTGTTCATTTTGATTTATATTTATAGATTGTATAATATTATTTTCAAACACATTTTCATGTTGGTTTTTATCTGTAAATATATCTTCGTACATTGGATTTGTAAATTCACAAATCGATTTTTTATTATTCATTTATGGGTTTTAAATCTTGATTAAATATTAATTTGAAAAAATTATAAAAATTATAATTAGTAACAATATTTTACTTTTACAATAATTTATAGATTTTTTAAAAAAAATATTAAATACTGATATTTTAATCATTTGATAAGTATTGTGATAATTATATTATGTCATCATACATACTTTTATCAGTTAAATTTTAAATGTTATGTATTTTAATTACACTATTTAATATATAAACAGATTAATAAAACATAAGTATAACATTTAATGTTTTCTAATTATAAAATTTCAATCAATTAATATTTCATATTTTTTTCACAATATTTAACTTGGTTTTGTCATATTTTAATAAAAAATTTATACTTTTTTTATAAAATTTAAAAAACTTACAAATTAAAAAGAGCAAATTTGTGTGTATAATAGCTTCAATTTTAATCATTAATTATAACTATTATAAAATATATCTAAAAAATTATTTAAATGTTGTTAACTTATTTTTCGTTTAAATAACATTTACATTTAAGATTAGTATATTGCAAAAAGCTAAATATTTTAATATTATTTTACATTTTTAAAACAAAATTATATATAAAATAAATTTTTTTAAAGTAACAGAATTGAAAAATATGAAAATTATTAATTTATGTAAATTGACAAATTTTAGTAAAAAAGTGACATTCTACTTTATTTTAACTTTTGTTTTAATTACATTATTTTGATATAAAAATAAATATAATGTATAAATTTTTTTAATATTTTTAAATAAACATAATTTCTTTCTAACATATTTTTTATTTTACGATATTAGAACGATTTTTAATTTTATTTTTAACTTAAAATATATACAATTTTAAGTTCATATAATTTATTCTTTAAATTGCTCCTTAATAATATATTTCTAATTTAGAGCATATTTAATACATATTTTTAAATTTATATTCTAATAATCTTTGAAGATTTTTTATTTATATTAAGTTATGCATCTTTGATAATGTTACTTTTCAAGAGTATATTTTTATTATTTTTTCAATGCTTAACCATATTAACCTCTTTAATTAATTCCATTCAAATTCTGGTCTTCGATTCACAGAAAAAAACTTTAAAATTTCTTAGTATAATAGATTGTATATATGCCTTTTAATTAGTTTGATTTTAACTCTTAAATGTACATCATGCATCACTTAATTGTTATCATGTAAAAAGATAAAGAATTATACATGTCCGTGATTCAAAAAAATAATAATTGAAAATATAAACTTAATAAATCATTTTAAATAAACTAATGTTTTTATAAAAAAATTTAATTGTAAAAATTAGAATAAAATTATTTAATTTTAATTATCTAAAAGGCATTTAAAGAATGAAATTTCAAGTTCATTAAAAAAAATATGAAGATCATTTTTTAATTCGATAGTAGTATCATTTAAAAGAGATTTGACTATCTTAAAAGCAGTTTTGCTGTTTTTAAAAACTTTTAATCTTAATTGTTTGATTATAATATTATAATAATTACGTATACAATTAAATAAATCATTTTTATAAATTTGTATTTCAGATTTTACATTAAATTCTGCTTTAGAAATTGATTTATACAGTTCAGAACTAATTATTGAAAAATTATTATCATAATTTTTGTTTTTTGAAAATAAATAGAATTATTTTTATTTGTATCTTGTGAAAGATTATCCACAAATGGAAACATTAAAAAATTTTCATTAATTTTATATAATAAATCATGATTTTCATAAATTTTTTCATCTTTAAACATTTTTTCAAACTCTTTTTTAATAATATTTTCTTCTAAAATTAATTGTTTTATACAAAATATAATATTACTTTCTTTTTCTTTTTTAATTAAAATCCAATTCTCATAAAATAATTCAAATATACTGCTTAAAACTTCTTTAATACAATTTTTTTCGATAGGATTTAAAAATTCAATCTTAATAATAATATTAGATTCTAAATTACCATAACGCTCTACAAATGCATCGTAAATATATTTATCAATATTATCAAAAATTAAATCACTATATCCATCAGTATCAAGATTTTGCTGCATCAAAGATCTTTTATCTAATAAAATTTTGCAAAAGGTACCATTTTTTATAAGTTTTTCAAATTTTATCGATATTGTTTCTTTTGTATATGTATTTATTTTAATCATTGATGAAAATACTATTATAATATTTATTATACTAAAAAAAAATTTCATTTATTAACGCGTACGAAAAAGTATTTTTTTTTAAATATTTTTAATTTATTTAAAAACATAAATATTTTAAAATATTTGAATTTTATTTTTAACTTTTTTTAAAAATATTTAAATCATAGTAATGGATGTTTAAATTATTGAAAAAAAATTATTCTGTCAATTTTTTTTAATTATAAATAAAATTCAACTTAATTAAAACAAAAATATTTTAAATAATTTTATGTATAATTTTTTATTAGTAATTGTTTATGCAAATTTTAAACTGCAAAATATAAATAGTATTTATTTATTTAAATTTATAGTATAATTAAGCATTTATCTTTTAATGACACTATCAAATAAAAATTCGATAACATTAGAAATTTTAAAGTTTATTTTTTGTAAATAAATGATATAAAATTATTCTATCTTGTATTACATTTAGTGTTCTATTTTTTTGTATATGATTTTGTCAAGTATTATAATACTAAATACTTAAAAATTTATATTATTATAAATTTCAAAAACCAGCTTTTATATTATTTTTAATTAATGTTTAATTTTTTATTATTTGTAAAAAATATTATCATCTGAAGACCTAACAATGTAATGGATATGATAGAGAAGAAAACAATATAAAATGATTGTTATTTATATAGAGTTTTTTTAAGGCAGAATATAATATTTAAAAAAATTTATAATAATTTTAATTTTTAGACTACATATTTTTAATTTTTTTAGATTAAACATTAAAGTATATACTTATGTTGATAAAAATGTTATTCTTTTTATAAAATTTTTCATTAATTAAATATACAAACATAAATGTTTTTTCTTAAAAATTAAACACACCATTTAAAGCGGTTTTCTTTTTTAAAATTTTTTGTATTGATCGTTTCGCATCAACAGGGAGTTTCAGATCTTAAGCTTAACCTGAGACAGACAGTTTTAAGTCTACCTACAACAATAAGATTTAAGATATAATATATATATTTAAAGTTTTATTAATCAATAAAAATTGGTGTTAAATATATTGTATTTAATTTAAGAAAAGGACTAATTGATATTTAACAGAAAACGCTGACAAAGAGAACAAGCTTTTATAGTTTTGTTTAAGTAAAGATTATTAAAATTTTGACAAATAAAAATTTTAAAAATAATCTAATAAAACATTGATATATTCAAAGAAATAATGAATACATGTGAAAAATGCATGATAAATTATACAAATATAATTTTGTATTATGTATAGGTTAGGTTTTAAATTATTAAAATTTATTATTATAATCTTGTTCTTAATAATTTGTAAAAATAGAAAAACGTTTAAATATTTTATTGCAAAAATATTAACACTAAAAATATTTATTGAGTTATTTTTCCTTGTCCACTCTTTATTCAACTAGCCTCATGTTCAGGCATACTACTTATTATCTGGGAATTCTTTACCTCACCTGTATTACTACCTGTACGATCTTCAGGGTTCAATATGTCACCCCGGTTATTGTTAATAGGGTCCATAGTTATCTCTTCCACATATTTAAAATTAGATTCTACTAACTTTTCCACTTGTCGCTCCACCTCTTCCTCTCCAGCATCACTCTGGTCATGTCCTCGTCTTCGTTCAAGAGAGATCAAAAATATTAAAAATATTAAATATTTTTATTTATAAAATTAATAAAAGTTTAATTATGATAATGATACAAACAAAAAAAAATTATAAAAAATTAATTTTTTTAAGTATTTTTACAAATCTATTTTTATTATTGTTGTATATATAAAAAAACTAAAAGTAAAAATAATTTATATTTAACTTTCTGAAGTTAAAATATTTTTTTTCATATCAGAAGATTCTATAGATAAATTAAAATTAAAAAGACTATAATACAAATACGAAATAATAAGAATATATAAAATAAGTTTTAAAAATATAAAACAACAATACAAGTTCTTATAACAACTTTCATCCGAGTCTTCAATATTATTTATTGAAATAATATCATTTTCAATATTTTTGATTGAATTTTGTTCTTTTAAAGAAAGATTTTTTTCAAAAGCTTCATTTTTTGATTCTATAATAATATCTAAAGTTTGTACTATGTCTTTAATTGATTGTTCAGCTTTATAAACATTATTATTAGATTTTACTAAATCATAATGTGATTTTAATAATTCAATTGGTTTTAAAGTTTTTTTAATTCATAATCAGGTTGTAAATTAATGTTTAATTTATATTGTTTTAAATTTGTGTTTTGTCTTTCTAAATTATTAACATTTAAATCTATTTCATTTTTATGTCTTTTTTTATCATCAAGTTGATTAATCATGTCTATTAAATTATCTATATTGATTATAGTATGTTTTATTTCACGTAATGTTTGTGTTTCAATATTGTTATATTTTTTATCAAAAGAAAAATTTTTTTGTTGTTCTTCTAAATTTTTAAAATTTATTTCCATTAGGTAATTTCTAAAATATTTTTTTTGAATGTCATTAATGGGTAAAATTCATTAATAATTTGCATTATAGTGTATGATATTAATTAAAATAAATTAAATGACAACTATTAAAAAATGTATATCAACAAAAAACATTTTTTTTTAATGTAAAAATTATATTTTTAAAAACTTTAAAAATTTTAATATAAGAGAAATTAATTTGTTTAATTAAAAATTTATTAAAAAGAAAACTAAAAGTACAAATTATTAATTATTTATTACTATTATTTGTTAATAAAAAGAAATTATAGTTTATAATAGTTTTAATTAAATTTTGTTCAATAAAAATAATTATTTACCTGTTTTTATATAATAATTAATAAAATTTTTAAAATTTTTATACAAAATAAAATAAAATTATATTTTTTAAATAATTAACACTATGTGTTTTTTATTATTTATTTTTTTTAATTATATAATAAATTCACTTTATGTAAAAAAAAATTTAAATCATTCGTTATTTTATATGTATAAATATGTATTTTTATTTTTTTTTATTATACATTTTTGTAAAAAATCAACATTTTCTGACATTTAAAATTAAATAAAACATTATATATGTATAAATTAAGTTAAATAATTAAAAAATATTCTTACGAACAAAAATTATCAAAAATATTTGGTTTTAATCATGTTTTTATTTCACATCTATAAATAAAAAATTTTAAAGTTATATGATAAAAAAATTAAATATTTTATTAAGATTAAAATATACTAAAAAATATTATATAACACTTAAAACATAAAAAATTATTTGGTTTGAATCATATTTTTATTTTGTATTTGTTATTTATATAATATGAAAATTTTTCATTTTTAATATATATAAAAAAATAAATGTAACTTTGTTATTTCTTTTTAACTTATAAATATACAATTTACAATATAAATTTGTAAGCTATATAATTACTTAACAAAAAAAATCATTTATAAAAATTACAATTTTAATCTTTATTTATTTAAAATAAATAACCTACTTGTAAAAAATCATAATCATATTTAATTTTAAAAATAATTTTTTTAATATAATTATAATAAGTATATTTTTTTTGATATTTAAATAATTATAGAAACAAGATTATTAATATTTGTCAAATATATTTATTATTCATATAAGAACAAAAATTTTATTAAAAAAAGTATTTGTAATTTTAAAAACACTAAAACTATTAGTTTGTAAAAATTTCCAATATAAAAAAATTTAAATTTTTATTGGTTTAAATTATAGATTATAATAAATTACAAGACAATTAGTTCAAGAAGTAAGTTCAAAAGAAATAGTTGAAATAATAGTAGATACAAGAATCTAAACTGATATAAAATAAGTCACAATAAGATTATATTTTGTTCTTACATAAAAAAAAGAAAATTTTAATTGTTGATTTAACTTATTAAAACGGGTGGTATTAATCGCCGTTTTACGTACTGCTCTCTATCAGCAAGACAGATATTAGTAGCAGCCGAAAGACGATTCACGTTAAAAACAGAATAAGGTATAAATACCTGTTACTCAATTAATTTTAACATATATAAAATAAGATAAATAAAAACAATTTTTAGGTATAAAAGATAAGAATATGCACTTTGATAAGTAATGAAATTTTTAAATGATATAGCAAAATAATGAATAAATGACCCGATACTTTAACAAATAGATAATATACTTAGTACATCTGAAACATCTATAAGAAGCTATCATTTAAAAAATATATAAAAAGATTATACAAAACACAAAATTGTCAAAATATTACAGATGGCATTAATGTAAAACCACAGAAACAATGTCAATTAGTGTGCTGCCCATAAAATTAAATAGCGTTTTATATTGTTGCAATTTTTTTCAGACAATATAAATTGTAAATTTCGCCACGCGACGCAGTCAAGTTATGTTAAAGAAAGCTCTCGTTTTAAATGTGTTAAAATAATCAACCAAGATCTTCTTACCATTGTTAAGAATTAACAATTAATGAAGTACGATCTACTTTTAAATAAGAAAGGAGCAATTCATAAAGCTCGAATAAGAATATTTTTCTATGAAATTATAAAGGATTAATTGGTAAAAAATATTATAAAAAATACATTATAGAGCTGATAATCAAACCATATCTAGAAGCAATTTTGAAATCTATAATGCTTAAAAAAACTTTAGAGTTTTTTTATTCGACTAGAGATCTTAGCTATTAACAAAAGAATGTTGGTGAAGATAAAAATTGAAAGAACATAAAGAAGAACCTTTAAGATTACGTTTGTTAGTGAAGTTACGTAAAATTATTTAAGTTAAAATAATTTAGATCAAACAATATGAAGGTAAGTAAGCCAAAACTAGTGACAATTTATGAGTTTCAATGGTGCATGTAATTGTGACAGAATATGAAGAAAGCAAAGAATATATATGTTAGTATAACTCATAAATTTTTTTTGTTTATATAATTATATTTAAAAAAATAAAACAATAAGTTGTTTTTGTATATATAAATTTATTAATTTTTTTAACATATAAACTATTTTTTTATGTAAAATTTTTGATATCTTTCTAAACAAATAATCATATCAAATATAGTACTTATTTTTTATTTAAATAAAAAAATTTAAATATTATGCTTAAACAAAAGATTACATAAAAAAAATTTAATGATAATTATGTTTACAAATCATTTTTTTATGTCTAGACCTGATATTAAACATTTTTGCTATTTCAACATCTAAAGGAAAACAGATATCTAATAGTAATGAAATTAAATTCAAACTAACAAGAATCAGGACAATGTAAAGTAAAATGATTAAACATTTTTTAAGTTTAAAACAATATATCTTTTTAAAAACAAATTCATTTGATGTCGATTTATTTTTATCATCTGTATTATTTAATTGAGTTAATTCATTTATTTCTGGTATGTTTTTGTCATCTGATTGAAAATTAAAACTATTTTTGTTATTTTTATGTTTGTGATTCATATAAGGAATTATATTAAGTTTAAATAGTTTTTTTTTAATATATACTTTTAATTAAAAAAAAAAAATTTAAAATTGTAAAATTTATCTTATACAATTTTATTATTCGTACTTAAATTTTTTGTATTGTTTAAAATAATTTATAATTAATAGTTTTTTCTGATTTTTTTAAAATTAAAATTTTACTTTTTTGTTGTATTATTTAACAATTTATATGAATATAAAATAAGTTTAGAGTCTATCAAAATTTCAATATTTGTATAACAAAGAATTTTAATTTTTCTTGTTGAATAAATAAGTTTTAAATATCTATTATTAAATAATTTTATCTATATAATTTAACCTTTCATATTTCAAATCTATAATTTTATATTAAAACACTTCAAGTTAAATTAAAATATATCTCATAGAAATGATATTTTAAAAATAATATTAAAAAATTAATTTTTCAATTATAAAAATAATGTTATTAAATTTTACATTTTTGTAAATATTTTTATATATAAAAATAACTACAGTATTAAAAAAATCTAAGAAAAAACTTAATAAAAACAGATTCTTTTTTTAAGTCAACAAAATTTAAAAATTTAAATATATTTAATTCTAAAAATAACTATGACATAAATTAATGTATAAAATAAGATTTAAACATACATATTTTTTCATTTATTATTCGTAAGATATTTAAAAAAGTAATTTTTTAGAAAGATGAAAAATTATGCAATTTAAGATTAATTTTTATACAGTATATAAAAAGTTTTCATTATTTTATGTGCTTTTTTCAAATTTTATTTAAAAATTAATTTATGAATATGTAAAAAATATGATTAAATTTTATTTATTTAGATAATTAATTAAAACTTTAAAATAACATTTATCTAAATTTTAATTTATTTTTTGAAAATGATAAATATACATTTTTGTATATTTACAAAAGTTGATTATATCAAAAAAATTTTGTGCTTAAATTTTAAATTAAAATTTTATAATTTAAAAAAACTATTTAAACAAAAATTATACCTTAATATGAATCATTACCAATTTAATAAAAAAATTTTAAACCAGTTTATAATGATACTTGTGTAGATATTCAAGAGAAGATTGAAATAATAACGGAAAAAATAATAACATACTAGATAGAACAACAGAAAAAAATAAAATTATTGGTTCAAAAAAAAATATATTGCCTAAAGAAAAAACTTTTATAAATTGCAACTGTGATCAATTAAAAAGTTTAATGGTTATTGGATGTATAACATTTGGTCTGTGGATTATTTATTTATCTTATTTATTATTTATTTTCTGGTATAAAAAGTTTTATCCTGAACCTGAAACATTATGTGAAATATATGAAAATTTTACTAGTAAAGATATAAGTTGTAGCTATTTCTATTAAAATATTAATTTCTAAGTTTTTTTTATATACTTAAAGTTATACATATAAATTTATTATTTGAAAAATTTATATCACAACAAAAATATTAGAGCGCTTAGTATAGACAACACAATCGAGGAATACATTTAGTGCAAGATAATTAAAAGATTCTTGAAAGTGTATTATTGGAATATATGCAAGATTTTAAAATGTTGAAGTGTAATTGAGGATATGATTAGTATACTACAGAAAATTAGCAATTAAGACACAGGTACAAAACTAAAGATTTAATGAAAATTTTGGCTTCATAAAAAAATATCATTATATTTTATTAAAACCTATTTTAAAAAATATTAATATTTAAACATTTAAAATCAAGATAAAGTGACATTTATGTTATGATCTTTCAAAATATTATTTATTATCATTCTAATTTCAAGAAATATATATAAAATATAATTTTATAGAATAGTAAAAATTAAATAATAACCAAGATATTTTAATTGTTATAAATTAAAATCTATTAAACAAACATTTAATTAACTTTTAAAATTAAATTATAGCCTATAATTAAAGATTATCGAGCTCGATTAAAAAAATATTTATGTTCTATATAAACATCACAATTTTTATTTTTTAAAATATTACTGAATAATGTTATAAATTAATTTTTTATTTATTAAAACCTTTGTTACATATAATCCTTCTTTTATCATTAAAGTTTATTCTCAAGTTCTGAGAATTTTTTTTATTTAGTTTAATTCTCAAGATATAAAAAATAATCATAGTTAAAAATTTTATTTGTTCACCTATTTTTTTTATATCCATTCATTTAGATATTTATTTTATATATATCTTTATCTAAAATCCATTAAAATTAATTTAAAAACATTTTAGGATGATATATCGTCTGTAAACATGTATATTAAATTAAATTTTTAGCTTTTTAATGTTCTCAAGACATTTATTACCATTCTGTCTATTATTATTACAAATTATATTATCTTTGTTTTATATTTTTAAAACTACCACTTTATAAGTTTTGTTATCATATTTTTCAAATTTTTATTTTCTACAAAAATTTTATGGTTATAATTTAGAATTCTAATCTCAACAATTAAATTTTTTTTGTTTTACTTTTAAATAAGATGAATATCAGACTAATTATTAAAAAATCTAACATATATTGTATACATGTTTCTTTCAATGCTGCGCAATGTTATTTAATTATTTCTCGTATTTTATATTTAATATGGATGATTTTCCAAAAGCTATACTTTTAAATAACTTATAAATATGAAATAAATATTTTTTTAAGTCTTCTCATTAAATTTAAAATTTTATTATTTATCTTTCTTTTATATTATCTAGTGATATTGTCTATATTGTCTGTAAATAACAATATATTTATTGAATTTAAACTTATTATTTTAATTTGTAGCAATGTAAAATTATCTTTTATGTTTTTTATTGTCTTAAGTGTTATACAACTTATAAGTTTATTTGTTTTCAAATTTTTATTTAAAACTTTAGTTTTAAATCTTAACTAACACTGTTACAGAATTATGTCCTGTACACTATAGCTTATTAAAAAGTAACTTAAATCTCAGGAAAATGAAAAACACATACTTATTTACTTTTAAAAAATACACAACATCTTAAAAAAAATTTGTAAACATATATTTGTTTTTAACTATTATTGATAAATAATGAATATTTGGTAAGGTTTTATCAAGACATAATATACAGAAATTTTAGCAATGAAAAATTTAGATAGAACAAAAAAATAATCCATATTAGAAAATAACAATTTATTATTCAAATTCAGTAAGAGTTTAACTTCTAATATTATAAGTTTAATTTTATCTTAATGTCTAAAGAAAGAAAACATAATTATAAAAAGCAAAGTTGTATTTTGTCATAAAAAAATGTCTATTATATTTAAATAATACAGTTTTTTAATAAATAAATTAATAAATTAATATTTAAAATTTGAGTTAGAAAAATTTAACACATAATATTTTTGTCTTAAATAAATTTTTTACATGTATGTAAGACCAAGAAAATTACATATGTGATAACATAGGATGGTATTGTAAACAAAATTACTCTAAACATAGAAAATTTTAAAACTTCTTCTATAAAGTCAAGAGGTAAATTTAATCTATAGCTCTTTAGAAAACCATTTTATGTTTAATGAAATAAAAAGAGATAGCCGGTTAAACTAAAATATGCAATTATTTACTATTGTTTGTTTAGTATAAAACTGTATAAACAAAAGATAATGTATATCTATGCATAAACAATTCGACACTTGAATAAGTTAAATACAAAATTGGTTTTAAGTTTTTTAAATCAGATTTTAATTAAAAGAAAAGAGAAAGTAAAACCATTTATATATATTTATATAGCTTTATGTTAAAATTACGATTTTGGAAATTTTGAAAAAATAAATACAAGCAATCTTATGCCTATAAATAATACAAAAATTAAATTTTAATAATATACAATAATATTATTGTTAAGATCTAATTAAAAATATGTATTCTTGTTTGACTCAAAAATTCACGACATTTATGTTTTATTATGAATTACAAAATAAAAATATTATTAAACTACAAAGTTAGAAATATAAAATACTTCTTGAATGTATTTTAATTTTTTTTTAATATATAATACACAAAGACATAATAATTATTTTTTAATAAATAAAATTAAATAATAAAAAAATGAAAAAAATCTACCTAAAAATGTTTTTACGTGATTAAATTATACACTATATAATGTTATTTATAATCCATTTTTTAGATTTTTTAAAAACAAACTTTAATAAATATGTACTAAAATTAATATTTAATTTTGTAAAGAGATTAAATTTGTTATTTCAAAACTATAATTTAAATAAGTATTTTATATGAGATTTAAGATAAAATTTATCATAAAAAATAAATAGTAAATATTGTTATTTTTTTTTATAATTAAAAATATAAAAACATTCTTTTTTTATTGTATAAAATATTGCATTTCGTTGTATTGTATAATAGAATAACTAATAAATTAATTCAAAATATAAAAAAAACATATTATTAATAATAAAAAAATAAAAAAATTATGCAAAAATAATAAACTTTAATTATATTTACAAAAATTTATAAATTATTTTACTTAAAAACTTATTTTTAGATAAATTCTGAATTTTTTTTATATAACATGTTTATAAAAAAAATATTTTGTTTTAATTAAAAGTTATTTTAATTTTTATAAATATCATTGAAGTATTTTTAAAATATACTAGAATAATCGATTAAAATTAAACACAAAACATAATTTTATATAATTCTATAATAATTTAAATAATTACGTCAAGTAACTAATTTATATTCGAAAATTTTAAAATACACATATTACAAATTAAAATTTATTATAAAATAATTTATTATTTTATTTCAATGATAATTAGTTTTTAACTTGGAAAAATTTTATGAAAGCTTAATAAAATACTTTAAAAAATTCAAATTTTAAAAATTAAATTTAATATTTTATACATAAATAAATAATCATATAATTTAATTTCATGACCTAAAATCTAATAATTTATTTAAAGTAATTTTTTATGTTTTAATTGATTTATTATTAATTAATTAGAAATAAAAAATATATAAGAATTTTTTAATAAATATTCTAATGATAATTTTTACCTTTCTGTATAATTTAAATATTTTAAATTTGTCAATAATAAAAACAAAATCACATGAACTCGAATTAAAAATATTAAAATATCAAGATTTATTAAAAAGTAGTACATATAATGTAAAATTATCGAATGAAAATCTTGAATCACAATTAAATACTAAATATAGTGAATTGTGTGAAATAATTTTTAATGAATTTTTGAAAGAAATTAAAAAATCTATAAAATTTCATTTTGGAAAGCTTGAATCAGGCATTGAAAATTATATCAAATCAGTTGATTTAGAAAAAGAGAAATATTATAAAATAATTTTAATAAATAGTTTGAAAATATTAAGAAAAGAATGGTTAGAATTTGAATATGAATTTAAACAAAATTTAATATTCTATTTAATGAAATGTAATAGTAAAATAAATGTTGTAAAAATAACTGAAAATAAAAATTATACTTTAGATTTTCGACTATATTATAAAAAAAAATTTAGTAATTTGGAAATTACTAAATCAAGAATAAATTACATATTCAAATTTTATAAAAATAGCTTAATTTGCTTTATAAATAAGTATAATAAAAATATAACATTACATTTGAAAAATCAAATTTTTATAAAAAATATTGTTAAATCAAAACTATCTATTGATTTTACAAACGATACTTTTATTATGATGTATATAAATTTAACAAAAATTTTTGATAAATATGAATGTTTGCTTTGGAATATTTTAAAAAATTAAAAATTTATTTTATCTTTAAGAGTATTTTTAAAATTTCAATATTTATTAATCATAAATGCGTTGATTTAAAATTTTTATAATGTAAAAAATCTTCGACATTTAATAACTTTATTTAAAGTAATTAATTTAGTTTTATAATATTTTTATTGTGAACATATTATCGATTCTAATAATATTGTAAAATTAAACTTATAAAACAAATTTTTAAAAAATTATTAAATGTAGTTTGTGTAAAAAGATTTTTTTTTTAGAATTTAAATGTTTTTCAAAATACATATATAAATAAATAATTAAAAAAAATTGTATATATTATATTTTAAATGATAAAAAATATTGTCACGTTTATAAGTTATAAACATAATTAATTTTTTATCATATGAGTTATTATACATAATTAAATAATCGTTTTTTTTAAATAAATTTTTGTACATTTACTAATAAAATAAAAGTCTTTAAATACTTACAACAAATAAATTAAAATATTTATGTTTATGTTTTTTTTATTAAGAAAAATAATGATGTAAATTATATGTAATTTGTTTGTATATATTTTAAGTCAAAATGTTTTTATAAAAGAAAAAAAATTTTAAATTCTTATTAAACATTTTTTTGTATAATAATGCTCAAAATATATAACTTTTTATTTCTTAATAACTTTGTTTTTTTTTCTTTGTAAGTACTAAAATTCTTTTTATAGACTTAAATTCATAAGATAAAAATTTCTATACAAATATTGAATATTTAATATATAATAAAAACATATGCAGCATATTAATTAGTTTTGTTTTTTTAAAAGTTTAAATTTTTATTTTAGTGATTATTAAATTTTATTCAATAAATAAATTTTTTTTTGACTAGCAAAATCAATTTCTATTAAAAGCTATATTATTTTTAATGTATATAGATTATTTTAAAATAACAAATTTATGATCTATATCTATAATTATAGATCTATTTTTATTTAGACTAACTAATTATTTTAAAAAGAAATTACCAATTCATTCTTTTTTTTGTTAAAAAAATTTAAATGTGATAAATAATAAATTTTTTATTTACAGAAAACTTAATTATTTTAAAATAAGAAAAAACATTTGTTCTTTTATTTACCATTTAATTTGTCACAAGGAAAAATAGAAAGATAATAAATAACAATATCTTATGTTTCTACTATTTTAAAAAATTATAATTATAGTTATAGAATATTTTAACAGTAATATAAAAAAATTTTCCTGCAACTATTTTTGCATTTAATTGTATATAAAAGTAAATGATTTTAAACAATTTTTTATATTATAATTTATAAAAAACGTCATAAAAAAATAATTAATATATAAAAATCATTATAATTTAATATAATATCTTCTATATTCTCTTTTTTTATTAAATTTACATTAATACAATTTTTTATGTGGTTATTTTACATTAAATTATATTGTTTATTGCTTGTGATAAATGTATATTAAAAAATATTTTTATTTATCAAATTAACCATAAATAATTTTTTTTAGATAATAAATACATTATAAAATAAAAATTTACCCTTATTTTATTTTTCTTGTTACTTTTATTACTTAAACTTATTAAAATAATTTGATATTGAAATACTATGTTTTTTAAATTTAAAAACTAAATTTAATCTAAATAAATATGCATATTTTATCATTATGATTTATTCATATTATTTAAATCAATATATATAGTTGTCATATTAAATTAATTTTTTTAATTTACAAATAAAAAATTTTAAACATAATTTATATTTTAAAAAATATTATAAGTTTGAGACGTAAAAATGTTTTCTAATAAAAATTTATGGTTATAAAATTTTATATTATTTCAGCAAAATTCAATTATATACATAAAATAATCTTAATTTTGGATATTTAGAACTTAAAAATGTAAAATTTGAATGGGATTATTTGATTCATATTTATATATATTTTTTTTGATTTTATTTAATGTACTTAAAAAGAATTTTGATTTTTTATAAATTAATTAAAATCCATTGAATTATTCTAAAAATATTTCTGAATTGATAAAATAATGAATATTCAAAATTTATTTTATAACAAAGATTTATTATTATTTAATTTATTTTTTAAAAACATATATAACATAAAAGATTGCAATAAATATTGTACAAAGAAATTATAATTTTACAATACCAATTTTCCGACAAAAAAAATTTATTAAATTTTAAATATTTCATTAAAAATCATAATTTAAAATTTTGAAATGTTAAATTAAAAGTAAAAAATAATTTAACAATATAAATGACATAAATTAAAATTTTTTAAAACTTATGAAATTACAATAATAATCGGTTCCATTTAAAAATTATTAATTGATGCTATTTAAATTTTAAACAAATTTATAGTTTAATTTATTCATAAAAAAATACAAAGTTAAATTATTTTATAGTTTTATATATAAATTTACATTAAACAAAATTTAATTTAAATATATTTTAATCAGTTGAAAACTATTTAAAACTCATTTAGACCCTTTTATGAACAATAAAAATAATGGGGGAAAATTTAGCAATTATAATTACAACGAAGTATCAGATAATAAAAATTCACCTAAAAATTTAGTATATTTAGAACAAAATATTGATGATACTACAACTAATTCATTTTTCAATTATTTTAAATTAAATAATAAAATTTGTGATTCTAAACTTAGAAAATGTTTAATAATTTTATTTTATATTGCATTAATTTTAGGATGTTTATATTTAATTTCATTACTATTAAATATTATTTTCCCTTTAGATTTTGGAGTTAAAAAACCATTTGAGGTTAAGCCAATTTATAAAAAAATGACTTGTGAATTAAAATATGATTAATTTTTTTAGCTATTTTTTTTTAACATAAAATCTTATTAAAATGTAAAATTTTTCTTTATACTCTAGATTAATAAGAATTTACATCTATATTTAATAAAAATTAAAATATTTAAATATTTTATTTTAAAATAAAATTGGTTTTTTTTATATGTTTAAAATTTTTTTTTAAAAATCATAAATAAATTTTATAAGAAACACATTTCAAAAGATTATAATATAAATAAAATTTATTAAAAATAGAAAGAGAAAACAACTAGTAAATTTTGTGTATATCTCATTTTTTTATTCTATGTATATTTCTTAATGTATGAAATTTGTTATAAGAATCTAATAGTAATTATACAAATAAGCACAATGTCATTTGTTAAAAACCATCTTCTATTTAATGATGATTAAAAAGTTTTAACAGAAATAAAAATGATTTAAAGATCATAATTTTAGAAACTCAAAACTTATATATAAAACAAATAGCTTAGAGGTTAATCGAGAAAAATTTTTGTTTATAAATGTAAGTTAAAAAATGTTTAATGTTATAATAATCTTTAAGATACAAATATATTTAAGTTTTATTTAAAATTTTACAATATTATCAAAATTAAAACGTTAATAAATATTAAGACTGAATTTTAAACAGATAATAAATTTTGCATTGTTGTAGGCAGACATAAAGCTGTCTGTTTCAGGTTAGGTTTGAGATCAGAAACATACGTGTTGATGTGAAGCAATCAACACCATTTATCTATAAAAAGAAAACCTTTGTCAACCATATGTTTAGTCCAAATGACAACAACATGCATATTTTAGTTAAATGGAGTAAACATTATAAGAGCAATCAAAAAGAATCTAATCATAATATAATTTACTATTTAGTAGAATAAAAATTAACCATAAAAAATCGATTTTATTTTCGTCAGTTGCTTATAAAATACTTATCCATTTCAACAATCTGTAATGTAAGTGTGGTAAAGTTTTACCACATTATTTTTTTATTTGTTGTTATTAATTAGTCATAAATCAACTATATATTTATTGGTGCATTATGTTTCATATCTGAAACATAAACTATAAAAGAAAAATACTTTAAATAAAAATAGCAAGCAGGAAATGAAATCAAACTTTAAAAACAATAAAAGCCCTTTATATACTAAAACTATTAAACATGTGTTCGGGGTAAGTCCATAATAGAGAACTATTTACGTTCCGGACTTATCCCCCGAGTTTCACCACAGTTTTATTATATGCTTATTTTAAAAAAATTATAAATTCCAAAAAAATAAAACATTTTAATAAAAATGTTAGGACATCTACAACATGTATGATATGGGTTCATTAAAATTAATCGTTGTTTCACATTCTGTATAATACTTATTATAAATAAAAACAAATAATCCATAAAATGTAAGTAGAATTATAAAACTAAATATAATACAACATAAAACTATAAGACTTCTGTATTTTTTACATTTATACACAATATTACTATATTTTATAGGTAACATATTATTTTTTACCGAGGTATTTTCCATTATTTTTGATATCTCATTTAAATTATTTTGATTTTTATCTGTTGATTTTTCAATATCTTTTATTATATCTATACAAGTATCTTTATATACCGATTTATTATTTACAGTATATAATTGCTCGTAATTCATGTAAGAGGGTCATTTAATTATTTTATATAATTTCTTTATATTATTGCTTTTAAATTTTATTGTAATATATTCTTTATTTAAACTAATCAAACATATAATTAAAACTAAATTATAAATGTGTTTTGTTATTATTTAAAAAAAATTAAATATATTTAACTTGTTTTTAAATATGTTATCACTTTTAAATTTTGATGTTCTAAATTAATTTTTAATATAAAGTTATAAATTTTATTGAACAAAATTTTTAAATTATCATAAAATATATTTTTTATTAAATAAAATTGACAAATTTATTTCTTCTACTTAAATTACATCAAAAAAATCACAAAATTTTAATTTAAAATACATTCGAGTTTTTGAAGTTTATTTTTTTAAAAAAACTTAAAATAATTAAAATAGAATTTAAAAATTAATATTAATGTTTGATTTAGTTGTTTTGTGATAATTTTCTTTAATTATATTTAATGTAAGATAAAAAAATAAAATATTCTTTGTTTTAAATAAAGTATATTATTCAATTTTAAATACTTTAATGATTGTATTTAAATTTTAAAATTGAAGTAATATTAAAATAAAATTGTTATTTTAAATTTTATTTATATCAAGCAAAAATTTTATTAGAGTTTATAATATATATTACATAATGTAATTTTTTTCTCATTATTAATTTTAAAAATTTTTAACATTTATGGTTTAATTTAAATTAAAATTTAATTTAAAAAAATTGTTTAGTATACATTAATGATATTAAATCTAATAAGTTTTGTTTTAATATATTTTAATTATTTTTTAAATTTTTAAAATACAAGATTTTTTATTCTAAATTAAAGATCATTATTTTATTTTTATAATAAAATATTATAAGTAAATTTAAGGCAATTCTTTTAATTTTCTTTTAAATTTTTTCCTAAAAATTGATGGAAATTATATATTTCAAAAAAAATGAAATATTAATTTAAATATGGTTTATTGTATTAGTTTGTTTGCTTTTAATTATAATTCATTTTAGAGTATATTAAAAATAGTTATATATTTTACTTATTACTGTCAGTAACTTTTTTATTTGTGTTTTTTTTTAAATTTTGCCTTCTCTTTTTTGTTGTTCACTAAAAATTTATCTTTAAATAGTTTTTTCAATACTTTTTACTTATTAAGCTGAATTTATTTAAAATATTTATAAATTTAATAAAATTTGGTTTTTTAAACAATTCTTTTGTGCTTATTATTTCAATATACGTTTTTTTATTATAAAACGTTCTTATTGTTAAATTTTTATATTTAACACGAAATGTATTGATATTTTTTTTAATTACATTTTAAGCAGATTATTTTTTAGACCACAATGTTTCTTTTAATGTAAAAATCATTATATAATTTTGTATTAGAACTTAGAAAAAATTAACAAATTGAAAAAAACAAATTATATCAAAATTAAATTAATGACTAAAAAATATTTATTTAATATATAACAATAATAAAAAATAAAATTTTAATATAAAAATTAAAACAATAATTTAATATGACTGTTAGTTTTCAAAAAATAATTGGATGAAGAATACCAAATATGAAGTAACATAATAGATAAAAGTATCATTGCAATCATAAATAAACATATGCATATTTTAAAAATTTTTTTAGTACTTTTATTACTAGATATATATGTAAAATTTTGAACAAAAGAGTGTTTTCTATTTTCTGGATTAATTACAAAATTTTCAATATTTTCGAGTTCTTGTTGAATATTTAAGCATATTTCGTTATTTTCTAAATCTTTATTAGATGTTATTTTATAAGTATTCATATAAGGGTTATTTTATTATTCTTAAAATTTTTATTTAAAAAAATTAAAATCATAAATAATTTATTTCACACTATCTATTAGTTTATTTTAATTAAATTTTTTACAAGTATACATTTTTAATAATTTAATATTACTAATTTATGTTAAGTTTTAATTTAATAAATTAAATAAAGAAAAGTTTTAATATTTAAAATTTGATTCAAAAATTAAGCAAATATTAAAATTTTTATATTAATATAATAAGTTTAAAATTAAATAGTTTAATTTTTTATTAAAAATAATTTTAATGATCATCTGCATATTTTTTATAATTAACAACTTTTTATTGTTTAGGTAAAGAACTAGTCTGCAAATAAATTTTTAACACTATTAATTAATTTTAAATATAATTATTTCCATAATTAGTTATTTTTCATTTTGATTTGTATATATATTTTATTAAAAAGGAAAAAAGATAATTTTCAATATATTTTATAAAATTAAATGTTTCTTAAATTGTTTTTTAATTGTTAATATTATTTTAAAATTCAAATTTTTAATTTACTCTATATTTTTAATTTTATTTTTTATTTGAAAGATTTACAAATAATTTAAAAAATTTGTCTAAAAATTTAATTTTAAAATACAATATATTAAAATCTTTCTTTGATAAATTTGTGATAAATGAATTAGTTCGATTTTCTATTATTTTAAAATTTTTTTAAATATAAACAAAAAAAGATATTCTTATATTCTCAAATAATATAAAAAATCCTAATTTTTAATAAAAATTCTTTTGAATTTAGTAATGTTTTTTATTATTAATTCTGAATTGTAACAAAAAAAATTGTTCTTGATTTAAAAGTATAGTAAAAAAAGTTAATAGTTAAAAATTTTATGCTCTTTTGATAAATGGTTCTAATTATAAGCATTTATTAAACTTATTATTTTAGCAAATTGTTGAAATATTAACATCTTTTTTACTAACAAACATATATCAATTATATTTTCTTTAAACATTAAATTAAAATATAAAATAATAACATTTATTAATTCTTATTTTTTATAATCGTAATACTTTTTTAACATAAACTTATACAATATTGAAATTATATTCTATTATGTTTTTTGTTAGTTTTATTAAAATAATTGTGTGCAATACTTTTTGTATATTTTATAACAAGTATCACCATTAATTTAAGTAATAAAATTGTTTTTAATGATTAAATGAAATCTTTTGTAAATATATAATGTCATAAAAAAAAAAATAAAAAAAACTTATAGGTTTTATTATTTAATGAAATAAAAATAATTACTTTTTAAATTAATTTATATTAAATAATTGTTTAAATTCTCGTTTTAAAGTAAGTTCATAATTGAACAATAAATAGAACAAGAAAATAAAATAAAGAATTAATATTATGACCAAAAATATTATTGAAATTTTTATAAAATTATGCATGCTTATTCTTCGTAACTGTTTAGTATATTTTGACCAATAAAAAGAAAAATTACCTTTTTTTTGTGATGTAAAATCTTGGCTATTTTCTTTTAAAAATTGTATTTTTTCTTTATTAATTTCATTTAATGGTTTTATATTTTTCTCTTCAAGACAATGTAATTCTTTATCATTTTCATAATCTAGATCTAAAATAATATAATTTATTTCATTTTCTAGTTGTATGATTTCATGTTGAGGTTGACTTGTTTTTTGATTGCTTTCTTCACTTTGGCTTTGATCTGAAATGTCATGATTTATTGTAGTTTCTAGCTGTATAATTTCATGTTGAAATTGATTTGTTTTTTAATTAAAAAATTATTGGAATGAAACCTATTGAAATCAATATCATCTTCAAATTCAATATTTTCTTGTTTTAAATCAAATTCACTCGCCCAAATTTCATTTTTAATTTGATTTCTCAAAAAAAGAAATTCTTGGTTTATTTTATTTCAAGCTTCTACAAATTCCTGTTGAACTTCAGTTATTTCTAATATATTTTCATTTTCTAAATGTATATTAGAATCCGAATTATTATTATCAGGTTGTTTATTTTTTGTATTTACTTGATTATGCATATATAATAGGATATGAATTTAATTAAAATTATATATTTAAATTATTTATTTAAATTATTTTTTGATTGATATTAGACATTTTATATTAAAATATATGTGACATATATTTTTAAAATTTAATGTTTTATCATATTAAATGACTTAGCACATACTTTTTATAAACTTAACAACGTTAAAAATAATTAAGTTTAAATTTTAAACGTATTTAGTATTGAAATGATTTAATGTTTAATTTTAACTAAAAATAAAAAATAAAATTATTTTTAAATATGTAATTAAAACCAAACTAAATAAATTTTTTACCTTATATAATAAAATCAAAATCTTAATTAATTATACTTGGACATAATTTATGTTTTTTATTTAATTTTTAATAATCTATTATAATATAAATGTTTTTTTTTCAAATTAAAAAATATTCTATTGAAAGTTTAATTTAATATAAAAAATTTTATAAATATTTTTTGTCTTTATGAATAGATACTAATCATCATAAATTTTTCAAAATATAGATATTTTATTTATATAAAGTTTTTTCTCAAAATTCTTTAAAATGTAAATTTAAGTTAAAATTTTAATAAAATATTTGAATCCAAAAATATAAAATTCATAAATATTAAAATATATTATAAAAAATGTAATTTACATTTTAAAATCATATAATATACTATTTAATAAATATTTATGTAAAATATTTAAAAAATAAATTATAATAAATTTAATTTGTTTAAATATATTTTGGAGAATATTTTTGTAAAATAATAAAAACAATAATTTTCTTGTAAAAATGTTTTAGAAATAAATGTTTTCGATTTTATATTTAAATAAATGAAAGGCATTGTACATATTATTTTAAATAACCTTTGATATATAAAATGAAATTAATTAATCAAATCAAAAATCACTAAGATTTATAGATTTAGATATAAAAAAATTCTAATCAAATGTAAATAAATATAAAGTAGCATATAAAATAAAATTTCTTAAATTCATGATACATGTTTTTTGAGAAGCAATAAGTTTTTATACAATTAATTAGTTTTCTTTGAGTAAAAATAATTTATTTAGAGATTTTAACTTTTACGAATCATTAGAAAGGCTATTATTATTGTATAAAATGATAAAAAGTATTAAAAAAATATCTTTTTAAACAAAATTAATAACATTGTAAAAAATGTGTATCTGCAGATATAATATGGTTGTGTATTTTTATATAAATATGTTTTAAACAAATCGAAATAAAAAAACTTTAAATTCTATTAAATCTGAAAGTAAGATTTTTCTTATAATATTTAATACTAAAAAATTTTCAATTAGAAAAAATGTTTCAAAATCCTATAGATACATAAAAATTTATATTTCAATATTGTATGTAAATATTGTTTTTACATTAGTTTTTGATTTTTTAACAGTATTTTTAAAATTAAAAATATAAACACATATTTGAACAAAAAATCTTAAAAATCTTGACATTTTTTGACATTTTAGTAAAAATATAAAGTTTGATCTTAATAATATGCTGAGATTTTTCTGTAATTAATAAAAAATGCTTGTATTAATATTTTAAATGATTTTTCAAATTTTAAGTTAATATTGGCTTTTTTCATCACTATTTATTTTTTTATATAAATTTTTAATTTTTAAGAATAAATATCATTTTAATGGTAAATATTTTATATTGCCATAGAAAAATTAATAAAATAAAGCAATTAAATTAAAAAACACAACTTTAATGTCATAAATTTATTTAAGAATCATAAAAATCTAATTAAAATGAATTTATTTTAAAAATACCTATTTTCATTTATTTTTTTACAGTCATTTATATAAATTAAAAATTAAATCAATCATTTACAATAAAGTCAATATAAAAAATTTGTAATTAAAAAATTTGAAATAAATAAATATTAAAATAAATAATTTAAACAATTTTTAGTTACGTATTCATAAATTTTCTAAAAAAAATAAATAAATAAATTTTTAATAAAATGTATAAAAGTAATAATTTTATTTACTTATAATCTTTTTTTGTTTTGACGATAAGATAATGTTAATGTTAAATTATTAATTTAATAGATAGATTTTTTAAGGTTTTTTGTTAATAAATTAAAAAAACTTTAAATGTACTTTTTATATTTTTTAAATGATAATTTAAATGAAAGAAAAGAATATTTACATATTTTTGACTATAACTTAAGATGATTATAATTTAAATGTGAAGAAAGTTTAACAAAAACTAAATGGGTTTAAAGCTGCAGTTAATAAATTAAATAAACAACATTTATATGATAGAACAAATAATTTTTTCTGATCAATTTTACTTTTATAATAATATAACTCATAATTATAACTTTAAAAGTTACAATTACTTTATTTCTAAATATAAATATAAAATTTTGTTTATTTAATAAAGTGTCAGAAGACAAGACTTCTCTGACCATCAGAATCTCAAACCAAAAGTGATTCTGATCTCAATGATGGGAGTTATTTTAATTATAACGGGTGATAGGTTTGACAGACAATCTTTTGAATAGTAAGCGAGGTTAGAATAATTCTACCGCTATAGTTTATAAAACATTACTTCCCCTTTACAAGTTTAGGATTTTTGTCGGTTTAATTAATCCGAAACTATTTAAGTCGGAAATAACACTTCTGGTTATGAGTTAAAATAAATATAATTATTGTGAAAATAATGAGTTTTCACCGACCCCTTCGTCTACTTCAGATTAGGCTTCGAGCTTGACCACATAAGCATTTAAAACTTAAAAATAAAGTTTATAAATTATTTTCATATTTTATAATTTTTTACTATTTTACAAAGTAGAAACATATTTTTCAATGTTAGCAACATGTGGCAACATTATAACCAATCAAAAAGAACAGTTGATCATATGGCTACGCGTTGTGAGAAAATGTTAGTGCACGATTATAAGAATTGCTACAATAAAATTGTCAAATATTTGCACTTGCTTTTATGCAAGAAATATAACATTGACTATAAAGTAAAATCTTAGAACTCTTACAGTCAACAGATAATGACTAATAAATTACAGAAATAAAGTTGATACTACAATAAAAACATATATCAAAAATAAATATAATAAAACTGATATTGTAATAATATATAAAAAATCTAAAGAGATTCTTATAGTTAAAATAGGTGTTACATCTATTGACAACCTTCAACACATGGAGATAGAAAAACTTTGAAAGTAAAATCTGTTTGTTTATAAGTTATGTTTAATACATATATGTAAGACAAAGGTTATTTTTATATGTGTCAATATGGGATAGTATAGTCACTAAATACTACTCAAAATACAGAAATGTGCTAGAAATTTTAGACCGAATCGTAACATATATCTAATTAGTGACTCTTAAGAAAATTCTAGAGAGTGTGTTGTTGAAATACAGAAGAGAAGGCAACTTGATATTTGTAGAGACAGAAAGGCACGAAACTTACTTTATAAGTAAACTCGTTTGATATGGAAGCGACAATATGATGAAATTAACCCTTAAATAAATTTTTTTTTATAATAAAATCAATTTTTATATTACATATTTTTAGAATAATATAAATAAAAAAAATAATTTATTGAATAAATTTTACATTTTTTCTTGGTTAAATTATACATTAAAAATTATTTTATTATTTTCTTAAAAAAATTATCAAATTATTGTTTTAATATACATTGACAATGTATATTTTTCAAAAATTTGAATTATAAAAGTAATAAATAATTAAATATATTTTGAAAATTTTATAAAATTTATACATTCATCATTTAAAAATGTTGATTATTTTTTATAAAAAAGTTAAGAACACTATTATTTAAAAAATTGAAAAAAATAATAATAAAATTTAAAAACACTTGCATGGTTAAACAAATTGATGTTTATTTTCTTCTTTATTTTTAATATAATTGAAGTATATGGAATTAAAAGTTGAAATATAATATAAAAAAATTCCTAAAATCATTATAATTAGTATTGTCCTTTCGAAATCATCAAAAATCCAACTTTTAATTTTGTTTTTAATGCAACGAAAGAATTTGTTATACGATTTACGATCCCTTTCTGTATTATTAATTAAATCTTGTTCTATAATTTCTTCTTGTATATTATTATTTTCTGACTGAATGTTTATTAATGTATCATTATGTGCAGTATTATTACTATC
>KE647331.1:43311-97406 GCA_000447185.1 Vairimorpha apis BRL 01 | reverse complement strand
ATATTTAGTAGAATTAATTATAATAATTTAAAAAAAACAATTTTTAATTATATAAACGTATTACAATTTACAAATAAAATTAATGTATAAAAATTAGTTGAAAATTTTAAATATTATAGTTGATGGTTTTTTTGTAATAAAATATCTATATATTAAAATAATTAAAAAATACTTATTTTTGATTTTATTTGACACATATAAATATAAAACCAAAAAATTACAATTTTTTGTAACATTTATTTAATGATTTAAATTAAAATTTTATTTTTAATATATTTTATCATACAAATTCAATTTAAATATAAAATTTCATATATTTTAAAATTTTTTTGATTGATTTTAAATTTAACAAAAAATTATAAATTTATTTTTACAAAAGCATTAAAAGATTGTAATAAAAACATATTTTGGCCAAATTTAAAATTTTATTTCTTATGATAAAAATGTCAATTTTTTGAAATTTAGTTTAATAAATAGTCAACCGTATTTGATTCACTAATTCTAATAAGTTCTTCAATTAAGTCATTTATAATTTCATTGCTAATTAAACTGTCTCGTTTATAATCATCATGCATTACTATAAATTTACGAATCCAATCTGCAAATGACATATATTTATTCATTATTTTATCCTCTATAAATTGTATATACTTTAAAATTTGTTCTTGTATATCTGAAAAATCTTCATTAATAACTTTTTTTACATATTCTAAAAGGCCAGTATACGTTTCATTACCAATGAAAATATCTTTTAAAGTACCTTCCTCAATTTTTGGATCTTCAGAGTTTGTTATATTAGTTCTGTAATAAAATCTTTGTTTATCTTCTTCAAGTTTGTTAAATAAATCGTTGACATTTCTTATAAATAAATTGGCCCGTTTAAAATTTGCATCTAATTTAGAAATCGGTATATATAAATTAAGATCATATTTTAAAATAGCTCTAGATAAGAAAAAGTAAAATAAACAAAAGCACAATTTTCAAATGCTGTTGCTTGCATATCTATAGTGCGAACTTCAATTTTCCAACCTTTTAAATCATCAGGCATACTTTCAGAAGGAATTTTAAATCGCATTGATCTCCAATTTGAAGATTGTATATTTTCAAAATCTTCATAAAGTTCTTCATTTGGATTTTCATAAGAAATTATAGGATCTCTTACAAAAAGAGATGCTATATGTTTGGACATTTTTTCATCTATCTTATCTTTTCTTAATCTTTGTAAAGAATCATTGTTTATTGGAACGTAAATATCATTATATTTTCTTTAAAGTGTTGATGATTAGAAATAAATAAATCCAATGGTGAAAAACGACTTTTAGGTATTTCCGTGTTATAATTATATTCAACTTTATTTCCTGAAACATCCCAGTTACTTCCTCTTTCTTGATCTGTACGACAATCAACACTCATTTCTAACATATCCCATCTAGTTTCAGTGTTTAATAATTTGCCGTTGGCACATGGTGTCCCTCTTGATAATCTTAGAAGTAATGGACTTAGAATACCCATCATATCAAATAAATGTCTCGTTTCTTCCAAATTTGATCCTTGAATGGCTGTTTGTAAACAGCAACAACCCATTCCTTGGCCCATTGAATCGATTAAAATATATTTATTAGTTTCATCTACTGCAGTATTTTTATCTTTCATTATTTCGATATAACCTTGTATTTTTTTACCACGTCTATTTCTAATATTTTGAGTAAAAGAATAAAAACGTTTGTGTTGACATATTGCATTGTCTGGAAAATGTAGTGAATATGTAATATCATCTCTCATTTTATTATTATCATTATCATAAAAATTTTCAAAACACATATTTGGATAACATGACAACAAAACAACCTTTACATCATCTTCATTTAGTTTTTAATTTTAGTTAAAACAGAATCTTCCAAATCCATAATCGTATTTCTTCTCAGTGGATCTTTTGACGATATCTCTAACATATATCTACCATATTCCACAGCACAAAATGGATTTTTTTCAATAATTTTCTCAGATCCACAATATAATTTATAAATTTTATCTTTAAAAACTAATAAAAATTCAATTTCTTCCCCAAAAGCAAAATTTGGTGTTGAAATACTATTATACTTGTTAAAAGCTGCAATGAATTGATCCACACCTCTGTTTTTTATTATGTTTTTTCTTCTATTTAAAGATGTCCATGGTAATATTTCGCCTTTTTTAAGTAGACCCATAACGGTTTCAGAAATCAACTTTTTTATATATGCAAAGGAGTTTTATTTGTTAAAAGGATTTGTCAATAAAAGATTGAAATTTTTGATTTGTTAAAAAATAAACTAATCTTAAATAATTTTTAAAAATGACTTTTAAAAAAATGACAGTTCCAAAGAACCAATATGTTTTATGTTACAAAATTATAACATTTAATTTTTTACAAAACAATTTAAAACATAACACTTATCATTTCTGATGATAAATCGAATTAAAAAATAAAAAGTTTAATTTTTAATTAATGAATAAAGTATATTTAGTTTATAAATGTTAACATTTTTAAAAATAAATTTTTTTACTACATGAATTTATATAAAGTAAATAAAAATAACATTATGACATATTTTAATTTTTATGAAGATAATAATTTTAATTTATTTTAATCATATAAAATCTAAATTAAAATATACGATAATTTAACGTTTGTTTAACAATTAGATTTTTTTTGTTATGTTGTGCTAAAATTTAATTAAATGATTTTACCAATTATTATATATAAATTAAAATGTTTTTAAGTGTTTAAATACGCAAAAAATTAAAAATAATAATTTATATTTATATTTTTGTATATTTAAACATAAAAATCTAAAATTAAACAATTTTCTGATAATAAATAATTATTTATAAAATTTTTAAACTTAAAATTTTCTTAAGTTTTGATTTAACTGTATTAGATATATAAATAAAATGTATAAAAAAATTTTAAAATTAAAAGTAATAAAATTAAATAATTCTTTCATGTTTTGAATTTTTATTTTTAAATATATTTTCTAAATGCAAATTATTTGGCTATAATATTCTATAATTATAGTTTATTAGTTGAAAATATATGAACATATTAAAAAATTTAAAAAGAATATATTTATACTAAAGTAAATCAATATATATTCAAATTTTTAAAATGAAATCTTACAATTTTTAACTTTTCTTTTTATATTTTATAAAAAATTATAATTTAAAATTTAAATATTTTTGTCTTTTAAATAATTTAAATTGTTTTTATGTATCATTTTCATATGAATAACATTAAAATATATCTTTTTTAACCCCTAAAATGCCTTCATTTTTTCAAGATACAAATGAAATTTCGTTGTACCAAGATATACAAAAAACCTTCAATAGTTCTCCACTTATAACACGAAATTGCATCAAAGTTATTAATAATTTAATGTATTTTTTGACAACAAAAGAACTTGATTCAGATACCTTAAATTCTATTTTAATATATTTACTAAAGGCTTTTCAAAGCAAAGAACAATATTTAAAAAATATTATATATACTACTGTAATAGAATTAAGTAAGTACACGGATCAAGGATTTATAGGCATTAATATTTTTGTAAAAGATTATATGACAAGTAAGATAAAAAATAAAATAATAAGAAGCTTATTTTGTATAGTACCAGATGAAATGGTATATGACTTTTCTAAATATTTAAATGAATGTTTTATAAGCAAATCTGATGAATTAATAAATTCTGGTGTTTTAGTAGGGTACACCTTAATTTCAAAAAATTTTACAAAAATTAAAGATCTTTATACTCCTCTGCAGATTACAGATGATATACATGGGTATCAAAGATTAGCATGGACAAATTCTGTAAATCAAGATATTGGAAATTGTATATATAAAAACGAAGCAGGTGTCATTTGTGTTAGAATAGCTGTTAAAAAGCGTAATTATGATCTTTTTAAAACTTTTTTAAATTTAAGAATTTCAGATAAATTTGTATTTTTTGAAGCTTGTAAACAGGTCGCTGAAATGAATGAAGAAATTTCTGTTCAATTTATTTCTACTATTTGTCAAGGATTAAAAAAATTTTTGAAAAGTGATAATTTTTATGAAAAATTTAGTGCAATAAAAACACTAAGTAGATTAAGTTTGAAGTACCCTAAAAACATTGAAATTTTGAATAAAGAGATTGAAGATTTATTGCAAGAAAATTCTAAAAGTTTAACTATGTTTACCATTTCAACATTATTGAAAACGGGCAATGAAGAAACTATTGATAGATTGATGAAATATTTACCCGAATTTATGACAGAAATGGATGATACATACAAAATATTAGGTTTGAACGCTCTATTAACTTTGACTTTAAAAAACAAATCAAGGATTGATGCATTTATTGAGTTTATTAAAGGTTGTATATTAGCAAAAGGAACATTAAATTTTAAAATGCATATTATAAAAATTCTTAACAAGTTTATTACCGAAAACAAAGTCGAAGAAATAATATTTGAAAGAATTTTAAATATTTTTATAATATATCTAGAAGATTCTGAATATTTTGAAATAAGCTCTGAAATTTTGGGAATTTTAGGACAACAAATCTACAAATCTAAAAATTATAAGAAATATGTAATGCATATCTATAATAGGTTAATTTTAGAAGATCATAAGATAAAAATTCCAGCAGTTCAATGTATTTTTGATTTGTCTAAAAAAATTGATGTAGATAAAGAATTTAATTTTGATTGTGGTGATGAGATTTTAAAAAACTTTTATATGAATTTATCTTTGCAAAAATTTAATACGCCAAAATATCAAGTTACTGATAAAATGTTAGAATATCTTAGCAAATACAATTTACAGGAAGAAAAAAAGGAAGAAATACAAGAATTTAAAATTTGTAGAGAAATTCAACTTAATGATGATACTAGTGAAATTTTTATTTTTTTAAAAAAGGTTATTAAATTAGATAAAATTATTTTGGAGTTTAAAATTGAAAATAGATTTGAAGATGTACAGGTTAAAAATGGAAATTTAAATATTAAAATTAAAGATAATGTTAATGTTTTAAATTTTAAAAATCTTTTACCATTAAAAAATGTTTTGTTACAATTAGAAATTAATAAAGAAGAGGGAATTAATGTAAATGGTGTACTTGATTACGAAATATGTTTATTAGATGATTTTAATGATAGTGAAAACGAAACATTGACATTAAAACCATTTCAAATTACCGTTTTTGATTTAATGGACAATAAATATGCAAATAAAGGAAACTTCAATAGATTAATACAATTTTATTTAAATTGTAATCTAGTCGAGGGAACTAAAAAAATTCTTGATTTAATAAATCTAAAAATTCTTGAACAAAGTAATAAAAAAAATTCTAACATTATTGTTTTATGTGGTACATACTTCAAAAAAAATTGTTTTATTGAATGCAATATTGAATATACAAATGGGTGTCAATGTTATCTTAATATATGGTGTGATGATCAAGATTTATTAGAAAAACTTTGCAATTATTTCAATTAAAATTTTTCTCAGACTTTTTAGATATTATTTCTTTATTACTATTATTAAATAACAAAGTAAAACATATATTCAAAAATTAATATTTAAGTATAAACTTTTTTAATAATTACTTAAAATTAATAAAAATAAAATAAGCTAAAAATTAAGTACTTAAATAATTTTAAATTTATTAAAATGCGAGTAAATATAATATAATGGTAAAATTTACAAACACTAAAGATTCATAAAAATTATCTGTTTTTGTAAATATTTTATATTGGAAGTTTTCATACTATACATAGAACATTAAATTAATATTATTAAAATATTATTTTTTATTTATGGTAATTTTTATTGATTAGTACTATAAAAATATATAAAACAAGTATAGATAATATTATAATGTACTTATATTAAAATTATTAAAATATATATTTTATAAATGTTGATAATCAAAATATTATAATAAAAATATGTTATCTTATGTACATAATGTATCAATAAATTATACAATATTTATAAATGCAAAAACTATTATAAAATTTTTAATGAAAAAAATATAAAAATAATATAACTAGAATTTAAAAAAATTAAATTATTTATTATATTTAATTTATAAATAATAATATTTAATGTTAACATTTGTTAAAAAATTCTTTACAATTATTTTATTTTATTTAAAAATTTAAAATATTACTTTTAAATTGAATTATATTAATTTAAAATTAAATATTATTATTATAAAGTAAAATAAATTATATAAATTAAATTTATTTTGTATAAAAAAATATAAACATCATATAAAAAATAACTTTTGATGATATTAAAAATAACTTTTAGCACATAAAATATATAATTATTTTGTAACAAATTAATGTTAAAAAGTATTAACTTTATGAACAAAAGCAAAATTCTATCAATATAAATAACTTTAATTTAGTTTAATAGATTTGTTTAATTACTTAAAAAAATAATTTTAGATGTTCTTATGGTATAAAAAATATTTAGAATTAAGTTTTATTGTTACTTAGTATGTATATTTAAAAATAAATTTTAAAAAATAAATTATAACATTTAAACTTATAAAAATAAAATCATAGTATAAAAACAAATATATTACATTTTTTTTATATTGTTTGTTTTTATTTATTTATTAAGTAACAAGTTATAAAATATAAAAAAAATTGTATTTTATATGTTATTATACAATTTGAAACATATTATTAAAAACTTAAAAATCATATTCAATAAAAATAATTATAAATATTTAAAATTTCGAAAAAAATATGAGATGTAAAAAATATATTTAAAATGGGCTCTTGTATTATGATTACAAAAGTATTAACATAATCCTTGTTAGTCCAGTGGCTAGGATATCGGTCTTTCACACCGGGGGCAGGGGTTCGATTCCCCTACGAGGAATTTTTATTTATTTATGTAAGAATTTGAATATAATGAAAAATTAATTTTATTTATTAAAATTAAATATTAGGTAAAAATTAAGTAAAAACTAAAAAAATCTATTTACTAAAAATATTTGATTGTTGCAATATTTTTTTTAATATAATAAAATTAACAAAACCCAATTTACATACACTTGTTTAATTTTTTACTAAAAGTTTTTAAATTTAATAATAATTTTTAAAAAAACACCATATTTAGTTTTATGTTATAAATTTAATATTTTTATTGTGTAATGAATAAATTAAAATTATTATTCACTTTTATTGAATTTTATTTGATTTAAGTATTTCATCTAATATTATAATTTAATAAATTTCAAAATTTTTAAGGTTACAAAATTAAGTAATTTTTTTATATGTTTTTATACAATAAATATTCAATAAATTTATAAAATTTAAATAAAATTCCTAATATTTAAAAGTTACCTAATAATGTATTTTTTGATATGTTTGTTAGATAATAAATATTTCAAAAATTTAATAAATATAGAGAAATTTTTACTATATTTAAAAAATAAAATTTAGGAAGATACATTATTTTTTTATATATAAAAAATAAATCTTTAGATGCAAAATTTTTTTTGATTTAAAAAAAAGAAACTGTTGTTTTATATTGTTATACATTAAAAAATAATTTACACAAAAAACAAATATAATTGTTTTATAATTTTTGTGTTATTATTTTATTTAATTCGATGATATGTGTTATTTTAAATATTTAAAAATAAAGATTTTATAAACAAACTAAATTCCTTAATATACATTTAAATATCTTAAAATTTATGAAAATAAAAAATTAATTATTGTAATTTATACTAAATAAATTTCTATAATTATAAACAAAATAATTTTATACGTTACAGTTTTTTTTAAATTCTCTTAAAAGCTTATAAAATTAAAACATGAATAACAACAATTTTCACTTTTATATAAATAAAACATACAATGCATTTTAAAATAAATACAATAAGAAAAGTCATAAATTAAATTGATATAGCAAATAAATTTTTCATTATTAATTCATTCTTTATAACAAATGTTGTATAAAGTATTATTTTTTGTAAATTAATAACTAAAATTTTTATATTTTTAAATATTTTCTTTTACAAACTTTAAATAACAATTAGAAACACTGTTTTCAAATTTTTAAGTTTTACTAATTTTTGAATATTAATAATATTTTTATTGTACCCATACATGTTTGACGAAATAGTAAAGAAAAGAATTTCATCAATTCAATTTGGTTTATTTTCTCCCGAAGAAATACGTAGATCAAGTGTAGTAAAAGTAATACATCCAGAAACGATGGAAAATGGATTTCCAAAAACTGCTGGTTTAATTGATTTAAGAATGGGAACAACGGAAAGGGCTTTTTTGTGCCAATCCTGTGAAAAGGATAACTTTAGTTGTCCCGGTCATTTTGGTCACATCGAACTGACAAGACCAATGTTTCATGTCGGTTACATGAACAAAGTTAAAAAAATACTCGAAAGTGTGTGTTTTTATTGTTCAAAAATAAAAGTTGATAAAAAAATTTTAAAACCAGATTTAAATTCTGTGTGGAATTATTGTAAATCTAAAACTACTTGTGAAGGTGAAAATACACCAGACGGTTATACTGGTTGTGGTAATAAACAACCTCTTATTAAAAAAGAAGGACTTGGACTCGTTGCTTTTATGAAAGGGGAAGAAAACTCCGACGGTAAAGTTATTTTAAATGGAGAAAGGGTTTTGAGTATTTTGAAAAAAATTTCTGAACAAGATGCTAATTATATGGGATTTGATTTTGTTAATAGTAAACCCGAATGGTTAATTTTGACTGTTTTGCTAGTTCCTCCTCCTTCTGTAAGACCTTCTATTGTTATGGAGGGAATGTTAAGAGCAGAAGATGATCTAACACACAAATTGGCTGATATTATAAAAGCAAATACATATTTAAAAAAATATGAGTTGGAAGGCGCTCCTGGTCATGTTATAAGGGATTATGAACAATTACTACAATTTCATATGGCTACAATGGTAGATAATGATTTAAGTGGACAACCACAAGCTTTACAAAAAAGTGGAAGGCCTATAAAGTCGATTAGTGCTAGATTAAAAGGAAAAGAAGGTCGAGTACGAGGAAATTTGATGGGCAAAAGGGTAGATTTTAGTGCAAGATCTGTTATCACACCAGATGCAAATATTTCATTAATAGAACTTGGAGTTCCAGTAGAAATTGCTAAAATTCACACATTTCCTGAAGCAATCACCTCATACAATATTCACAAGTTGTCTGAACTTGTATCAAATGGACCAAACGAATATCCTGGTGCAAATTATGTTATAAGATCTGATGGTCAAAGAATTGATCTAAAATTTAATAGAAGTGATATTAAATTAGAAGAGGGATATATTGTCGAAAGACATATGCAAAATGGGGATATAGTTCTATTTAATAGACAACCTTCATTACATAAAATGTCTATGATGGGTCATTACGTCAGAGTGATGGAAGGAAAAACGTTTAGATTAAATTTGAGTGTAACAACTCCGTATAATGCAGATTTTGACGGAGATGAAATGAATTTACACATGCCACAATCACATAATTCAAGAGCAGAGCTTGAAGAACTCTGTCTGGTATCTAAACAAGTATTGACACCACAAGCTAATCGTCCTATAATGGGTATTGTACAAGACACACTAACTGGACTTCGTTTGTTTACTTTAAGAGACTCGTTTTTTGATAAACGAGAAACGATGCAATTACTTTATTCAGTAGATCTTGAGAAATATGAAAATTTAAAAGAAGGTGGAATTTGTGAATTTATGAATTGTCCAGCAATTTCATATCCAAAGAAATATTGGACAGGAAAACAAATTATCAGTTTTATTTTACCTGATATAATTTTTAATGGAAATTCAAATGAATTTGATGAAGAGGATTTAGAAAATGTTAAAGATTTAAAAATTTATTTAAGAAACGGAGAACTTTTATCTGGAATTTTAGACAAAAAAACTGTCGGTGCTACACAAGGTGGTTTTATTCATATAATTGCAAATGATTTTGGATCTGAACGCGTCACTGCATTTTTTGATGACGTGCAAAAATTGATCAATAAATTTATTACGTATATAAATATTTTTAGTATGGGAATTGGAGACGCAGTAGCTGATCAAGATACTATGTTTTATGTCAAGGAATCTATAGAAAGTGCTAAAGAGAAAGTAGGTGATATTATAAAAAAAGCACATAAAAATTCACTAGAAAGATTGCCAGGTATGTCTATGAAAGAAAGTTTCGAAAGTCAAGTTAATCATATTTTAAATAAAGCAAGAGACGTTTCTGGTACCTCAACTCAAAAAAGTTTAAATTTATCTAATAATCTAAAAACTATGGTTTTGTCTGGATCAAAAGGTTCATTTATTAATATTTCACAGGTAATGGCTTGTGTAGGTCAGCAAAATGTTGAAGGAAAACGAATTCCTTTTGGATTCAAATATCGAACTCTACCACATTTTTTGAAAGAAGATTATTCTGGAAAAAGTCGTGGTTTTGTAGAAAACAGTTATGTTAAAGGTTTATCACCTGAAGAATTTTATTTCCATGCCATGGGTGGTCGTGAAGGATTAATTGATACAGCTATTAAAACTGCAGAAACTGGTTATATACAAAGAAGACTTGTTAAAGCTATGGAAGATGCAACTGTCAGTTTAGATAGATCAGTTCGGGGAGCTGATGGAAATATTTATCAATTTAAATATGGTGAAGATGGTTTTGATGCCACATTTTTGGAAATGCAAAAATTAAATTCCGAAAATCTTGAAAAAGACAATTTTATTGACATGTTTTCAAATAATTCTATTAATCAAAAAAATGTCTCTGAACAAATTTTTCAACTTTTAAATTGTGATATTGAACTTCAAAAAATTTTCGTAGACGAGTACGAGTGGTTAAAAAATAATTTAAAAAATTTTAAAAATAAAACAGTAGCAAGTCCGTGTAATTTTACAAGAATAATTCAAAATGCTATTAGTAAATTTAATTGTAAACAAGGTGACGTAAGTCCATATTTAATTATTGACACTATAAATAAGTTAATAGATTCTGTATGTAAAGATAATTTACTTTTACAAATTTTAATTAAATATCATTTGTCAGTTAAAAAAATATTAAATGAATATAAATTGAATATTGAAGCATTTAATTATATTATTAATAAAATTAAAGAAAAAATTGAAAAAGCGTTAGTTTCTTCAAATGAGATGGTTGGTACACTTGCTGCACAATCTGTTGGAGAACCAGCTACACAAATGACTCTTAATACATTTCATTTAGCAGGAGTTGCTGCAACTATTACGATGGGTGTTCCAAGATTAAAAGAAATTATTAATGTAGCAAAAAATGTAAAAACTCCGTGTATGAAAGTTTATTTGAAAGATCCGTTTAATGGAAGCATTGAACAAGCTAAAAAAATACAATCTGAACTAGAATATTCTGATATTAAAAGTATTTGTGAATTCTGTGAAATAATTTTTGATCCAGATGTGAAAAATACAAATGTAGATGAAGATAAAGAATTTGTAGATGCTTATTTTGAATTTCCAGATGAAGAATTTGATTTTGATAATATGCCAAAATACGTCATTAGATTAATTATTGACAGATCGAAAATTGTGAGTAAAAATTTAAAACTTGAAAAAATTATAAATAGAATAAAGGAAGAATTTCCAAATAAATTTCATATAATATCTAGTGATGAAAATAGTAGAAAGTTGGTTATTAGAATTCGTTGTATATCAAATTTAAATGATGACGTGGAACATTATAATATGGAATATAAAAAATTACTTAATTTGAAAATTGTTGGTTTTAAAAATATTAAAAAAGTTTATATTAATGAAGACAAAGATTTAAATGAATGGTATCTACAAACTGATGGTGTTTGTATTAGAGAATTATTTTCTCATCCTAATATAAAAGGAGAAAGAGTTTTTTCTAATGATATAAACGAAATAGTTGAAATATTGGGAATTGAAGCTGCAAGAGAATGTATTTTAAATGAATTGACTTTGGTTATTGATGGAAACGGAAGTTACGTTAATCACAGACATATCAGTTTATTAGCTGATATTATGACAATGAAAGGATATTTGACTGGTATAACAAGACATGGTGTAAACAAGGTTGGATATGGTGCTCTAAAAAGAGCTTCTTTTGAAGAAACAGTAGATATTATTTTAGATGCAGCTGTTGATGCAGAAAATAATTTGACAAAAGGTATTACTGAAAATATAATGGTTGGACAATTAGCTCCTCTTGGTACAGGTGTAACTGAGTTGATGTTGGATGTGAGTAAATTAGATAAAGCTATACCTTTATCTAAACCTGAATATATCAATGAAGACGTTGATACACCTTTTATACATAGTCCTATAAGTGAAAGCCAAAGTTTTAATGGAGGAAATTGGAGTCCTGTATATTTGGCTGATAATAATAGAGTAACAAATATGTTTTCTTCTTATTCATCTGCTAGTCCTTCATATTCTCCAACTAGTCCTTCATATTCTCCAACTAGTCCGTCATATTCTCCAACTAGTCCGTCATATAGTCCGACCTCTCCTTCTTATTCTCCTACTTCTCCTTCTTATTCTCCTACTTCTCCATCATATTCTCCAACTAGTCCGTCATATAGTCCAACTAGTCCATCATATTCTCCAACTAGTCCATCATATAGTCCAACTAGTCCATCATATAGTCCAACTAGTCCATCATATTCTCCAACTAGTCCATCATATAGTCCAACCTCTCCTTCTTATTCTCCTACTTCTCCATCATATAGTCCAACTAGCCCATCGTATTCTCCTACTTCTCCATCATATAGTCCAACTAGTCCTTCCTATTCTCCAACTAGTCCCTCTTATTCTCCTACTTCTCCTTCTTATTCTCCGACTAGTCCTTCCTATTCTCCAACCTCTCCTTCTTATTCTCCGACTAGTCCTTCCTATTCTCCAACCTCTCCTTCTTATTCTCCGACTAGTCCATCATATAGTCCAAAAAACTTTTACAAAAAAGATAATAAAAATAATAGGAAATATTAAAAATAATATGTTAACAATTTTTTAATAGCCTTTTTAAAATTTATTTTAACTATAATTTAATATATGTAAACAAACTAATAAAATTTTTTTATTAAAAAAATTTAAATATTTATTTATCTTTTATTAATAAAATTATTTAGATTAAAAAATAAATAACCGAATTTATATTTTTAATTATTTTAATTCATATAAAATATGTTACAATATATTTAAATAATTATAAAAATATATTGCATAAACTATGCATGAGAAATTTTTTTTTGTAACAATATATATTTAAAAAAATCTTATTATTACTAAAATTATATAATTTTTATCCAATAAAATATTGATATTTTATAACTTTTTGTATAAAGATAAATTTTTATTCAAAAAGTAATTTTATTTTATTAATTATAAAATTTTTAATTTTTTATAGTAAGCAAAAATTGTAAATTAATTAAAAAACTTATTAAATATAAAATTTATTTTTAATTACATTTTTTTATAATTATATTTTTTGTTATTAATAAAATATGAAAATAAATATCGTATAATAAGTTAATAAATTTGTTTTAATTTTTGAACTGATTTTTATGTTTTTTTTAACACCAAGATTGTTTTTATTATGTTTTGTACTTAAACATATTAAATTACAAAATTATTATGATATAATATAAATTTTTTTTCAAATATTTTTATATGATAAATTTTAAAAAAAATAGAATATATAAATAATGCAATTATATAATTTTTAAATTTATATATATTAAATTTTTTTATTATAATATCAATTTTATTTTGATTTATTATTTACATCAAAATAATATAATTTTACTTTTATATATATTAATTATTTATTATTTTGCAAAATTTTTAAAACATTAAATTTATTAATATATTATATTTTAAATTTAAACATAAAAAATATTTTAATATTATAAAATTTAAAAAAGTGTGTTTTAAATTGTTTTTGTTCAATTTTTATTAAAAAATATAATATATTTTTTATTATTTAAATTTTTTTATAATTAATTTTATTCTAATAATAGAGCTAAAATTAAAAACAAACTTTTTTTAATTATATATGACAATTACATTAACTTTTTGTAATTTTAATAAAAAGGTTTTTTTAGATTAAAATTCATATACAATTTATACAGCTTAAAAAAATATTAACAAAAAAAATTTATATTTTATTTTGAAATTCAAAGATTTTTTCAATATCAATTTCAAACATTGATCCTGAATAAGGAATTTTATATTTGTTCAATAAATATCCACTACAAACACCAATAGATCCACAAATTTCTCCTCTTATTTTAATAATTGCACTTTGATTTTTAAGATATTTTGTAGTATCATCCTTTAATTCAAAAGAAAAATCTTTTATTCCACATTTATTAAATAATAATGTTAATGGTCCTTGTATATCTTCTAAATGACTTTTGTTTCCAACACACAAACAAGCAAGTTTTCTTTTATTACTAGCACCTATATCATTATTTTCATCTAAATAAACAACGTCACCAACTTCAAATATTTTTATAGGTATTTTGCAGTGCAAATTGCTTGATACTGATTTAATTAAGCCACCGATTAACGAGGATCTTACTTCCTCGCATTCACTTGATTTATAATTATCAACCAATATTTTCCCATCAGTTTTAGAAGTTAAAATAAGTGTATACACTTCTATAAATCCTAAAATTGTCATTTCTAATCTTATTTTATCAGAATATTTATTAAGATTATTTTCCTTACCAATTGTATTTACATCAGGCAATACTTTTTTGATATTATTATAACCATATGATATAGCTATATCTTCTATAATATCACATTTATGAATTACATCTTGTCTTACTAAAGGAATTTTAATTTTTAATTTATTTTCTGATATTATTTCTGTTTTATACATCATTCTAATTAAAAGTTTAGATAATTCATTTATATTTAGATTAATATTAAGTTCATTATATACTTCTTGACAGCTTATTTCTATAATATAATCTTCATCAAAGTTTTCTTCCATTTTACCATCTTCATTTAAAATAATTACTTCATACATATCATTTGATTTAAAGGCTGAAAGAAGCATTTTAAGACAAACATTAACTTTATGTTGATTTATGCCTGTTACTTCAACAAATACATTTTTTGTATCCAGTGTTATTTTTGTTAAATCACTATTTATTACAGGAGGTACACTTAATATATCATCTTTACTATCAATAAAAACTGTATAATTATCTTTATCAGTGTAAGATAAATATTTTAACATTTTTTTATCATTTTTGAAGTACTCATATAAATCTGAAATTTCTGTTGAACTGTTAAGTGGTTTAAAATTTAATTCTTTCTTTTCAATGTTTTTAAATATAACAGGAAATTGAATTTCATCTAAATTATGAGTTCCTATTGATACTATAGATCTATTTTTACCAAGTGAATCACTCAATTTTTCTTGATATGATATAAAACTTTTGTATGATTCTTTCGTAAATTTTAAATTTTTAATAATAGCAGATGCGATACATCCACGATAATTAGTTTTTTTACAATCCTATAATTACTTGTTTTTAATGTATAGTCTTCATAAATAATATTATTCATATATGAGCTAAGTGCATGATTTAACCCTTCAGCACACAATAAATCATATCTATTAGCAGGTATTTCAATTTTGTATGATATTTCTGGCCCATTTTCAATAATCTCATCAACTTCTAAACCAAAATCAAATAGTAGATTTGAAAAATCAATTGGATTAAGATTTGCATTTAAAAGAGTTTCTATTTCATTTTTTGTAACTGAAATTGTTGGCATTAAAGGGTGATTTTTATAAATCATTAGATAAAAATACGAAAATAAGAAAAAATTTAAAATTTAAAAATATAGTATTTAGAATTTATTTTTAAAAATAACAGAAAAATATAAATATTTTGTCGTTTAAAAATTGTTATTTAATAGTTTTGTTAATAATTAACTTTTTATTGTTATCTAAGAATATTGTAGTTCTTATAGTATTACTTGTAAATATAATTTAATATTTATAAATTTTTTTGTAATGATATTTTTATATTTAATTTAATAATAACATTATGTTAATTTAAGAATTAAAAATTTTAAATAAACTTTAATTTTTTATGTTCAAATATACGTTAAAAATTTTTATTACAATATTAAAAATAAAAAAAACTTTATTTATAATTTTAATTATTGTTTTTGTACAGTTAAAAATTATATTTGTATATTTTTATACATAAAACAATAATTTTAGAAATTGTCTTATTAATTTTGTTTAACTTTTGTCAAAAAGAAAAACCCTATTTATGTTATGCAAAACAATTGATGGTTATATTTTAGATATTGATTTAAAACATATACACAAGTCTGCTTTATTAAATAATATTTATACGTCTACCACTGTTGAAGAACCTATTTCTTTAATAGTTTTGTATGAAAATTTTAAAATAATTTACAAGTTTATGGAAATCGATACAAATTTTATTTCTCACGATTGCAATCCTATTGATATTAAATTTAAACAAAGTGATATTGAATTTTTTAAAGATTATGATTATAATAAATTAATTGAGTTAAGCAATACTTGTAATTATCTTGAATATAGGTTTTGTTTAGAAGTTTGCTGTAAATTATTGGCCGAAAAAATCAAATTTAGTAAATGTAATTTGACAAATGTTGATATTGATGAAATAAAAGATTTTGATTGGATTTCGTCTGATGAATAAAAAATATATACAATAATTTATATATTTATAATTTTGTTTACATTTATTTTATTAAAATTTTAAACATTTCTATAATTTATAAAATATAGATAAATGTTTAAAGTATATTTTTTTAAAACAAAATACAATTCTTGTAAGTTATTTAATTTTGTAATAGAATTAAATATAACAAAATATTGTTAATTTTTAACTATTGCTTTTTTTAATATTTTTTATAATTTTACATTTTAAAAATAATAAAAATTAAAAAAATCTATATCAAATTATTATTTAATATTAAAGCATAAAATTTAAATTTTTAACTCTAAAAAATATTATTTTTTTTTAAATAACAAACATTATTTTATATATTAAATTATTATTAAATGTTTTTTTGTTGAAATATATACGATAATAAAAATAATTGTTTTTTAATCATTTATAGATCTTTTTGTAAACATTTATGTTTAATTGAAATTTAAATAAATATGTTTTAAAATTTGAAAAGTAATAATTTATAATAAAAATAGATAAAAAATATTTATATCAAAGTAAAAAATTATAAATTTAAATTTTTAATGTAAATTTTTTTATTTAAATAAATTTTATTTATAAAAATCAACGTTTTCTTTAAACAAATTATGTAAATTTTATTTTTAAGAATAATTATTTTGTTAAAATTTTATCTATAAGAAACATATTTAATAAATTATTATCAAAAAGTAAAAACTCTGACCATTCTTTTTTTATAAATTGATCTACAACGAATGCAACTATTAGTAAATTTAGCAAAAATTATCTTAATACTCTGTGTGTTTAATATTTTTTTAACACCTTTAGATAAATTTTTAAAAATACATATTATATACATTTAAAGTATAAAAAATTGTGAAATAATAAAAAAATATAATTTACTAATGTTTTGTGCTAATATAAAAAAACAAAATAATATAAACAATTTTTTATTACATTTCATTATGATCATATTAACTTTTTCTTAAATATTAAAAGCTAATTATAATAAAAAAATAATACAATTTAAACACATATCATATTAAATAAAATTATTTATTTAAGGGTTATTTTTATAATATAATTTGTTCACGCTAGTATCTGCCATTGGAAAACATTTGTTTGCTGGTCTGCCTCTTCGGTTTCAGCTATCCTCTCTCCTCTTCTGTACTTCATTGAAATGCTCTCAAGAGTCTTTTTAAGAGTTGTAAACTGAATGTATGCCTCAATTCGGTCAGTGATACCAAGTTCTTTTCTATGTTTAGAGTGATATTTACTCACTATACCGTCCCACGTTATCACATATGGTATGATCTTTGTCTTACATCCATGTATTAAACCCAATTCATTTGCAAGTTCATCATATTTCCTAAATTTTTCTGACTCGACTTGTTGCAAATTGTCAAGTGAAGTGACTCCTATTTCCACGATAATATCATATTAAATAATATATAATTAAAAAAATATTTAAAGAAATTGAAACTTTATGTTTATTTAATTTTTTTAAATTTTATAATTTCTTATTTTTTTGTGACTATTATGTTATAAAACCTTTATGTAAATTTTTTTTACAAACTAATTTAAAACAAAGTTTAAAATTAAATTTATAATGTTTATTTATTTTATTAAAAAAAATTTTAACGATATTTTGTATATTATATCAATAAGGTTTTGGTTTTATATATAAAGTATTTAACTTTTAAATGAAAAACAATAACAAAGTAATTCTAAGTTAAATTTTATAAGAAATATTAAATGTAATTATTTTTTTTATATAAAAAAAGAATAATATAATTTAAAAATCAAAAATTAAATAATATAAAATAAACATTTTTTAAAAAAATCATAAATTTAAATACTAATTTTTTTTATATATGTATTATTTTATTTTTAAATATTATAAAGCAAGATTAAATTTTCAAATTACATGTATTTTGAAATTTTTTTTTTAATAAACATGTTGAACAACAATAGGATTTTTGCAAAATCTCTAAGAAAATGTTGTATTTTTAGATTTTATTTGATAAAGTATATGTTAACATAATTTTTTTTGTTTTGTATAATATTTGAGAATTGATTGAGCTTTTTTATATGTCAACCATCGATAACAGATACGTCTTTTAAATTGTTAATGTATTTTTAACACTGTTGAGATAGAAATATAAAATATTCTAAATATGTTACAAAAACTTATTCAAATAAGTAATATTTATGATAATAAATTTAATCAAAAAATATATTTTGTTTTTAGTTTGTATTTTAAAAAAATCAAATCATTTTATATTTAGAAACTATTAACATATAAATATTAATTTAATTATTAAAATGCAATAACAGTAAATGTAAAGATAATATAGAATAAAAATTAATAACAAAATTAAATAATTTTCTTGATAATATATTGTGTATGAATTAATTTATATTATATATTTTAATAATATGTTAATTAATATGACTACAAGTAGGATAAGATTATTTTAAAATTTTTAAAAATTACTAAATTTATAATTTTTAGAGATTATGATAAGTTGTATGTTGAGAATTATTTAATTATATTTTAAATTTTTTTACAATAAAAAATTTTAATAAAGGTCTAAAATACATATAATTTTTAAAAATTGATTTTAATTATTTCAAAACACATGTAAAAAAACTAAAAAGGTTTTATTTTCATGCAAATTAATTCCTAAAATATTAATAATTTAATATCACATTGTATTATAAATTAATACTTCATTACATTTATGGATATTATAAAATTTTTAATTTTTTAATATTCTATTTTGTTTGTTAATTTATAAAAGACACTATAATAAAATTATACATTTTTATATTATTTTAGATCGTGTTCAAAATAAAATTATTATTTTTTTGTTGGCAAGTAGTACTTTGCAAATTGCATAAATATTTTGAATAATATTAAGAATTTATGAATAAAAAATTTAATTGATTTAACTTACATAAATAATAATAATAATTTTTTATTTAAGCAAATAAATTGCTTTTATATGTATAAATATTAAAATAAATGTAAATTCTATAAAATTAAAAATAGTTTTAATTTGCACTGTATAAACAATTACATTTAAAACATGGTAAAATAATTCACTAATAAAATTAAAAAAATTAATTTATTGCACTTATTTCATTTTTAGCTATAATTTCAACCTTAGGTGTGTCTCTTTTTACTTGCATAATTCTTCCTAAATGTTGTTTAACACCAGATGCTTTAGCTTCTGCACCATTTTTATAAATAGTAATTTTTGATAAATATTCTTTAATTCTACTGACATTCAAATCAAATGTTTCCTTATTCATGTTACGTCTTCTATTATCAACGCTTATACCAATTCTCATAGCATATTCATATTGTAAACCAGCTTCTTTTAATTCTTCAAGTGTAAATCCCTTTCCAAGCCTTTGTTTTTTATTGTATCTGATAGTAGGACATCTAACTATAGGTCTTAATTTTTTTAAAGGCATAGGATAAATTTCCTTAGCTTTAATCAACCTATTTTTAGCTCTTCTTTCAGCTCTGGATTTTTGATTATGCCATTCTTTGACACGTTTCATAGTATTTCTGTGATTATTTGGTAAGACATGATTATTTTTCATTGGGTGGGGTTCATAAAAAAAAGTTTTTTAAAACCCATGAATTCAGTTACAACACAAGGAAAAAGAAAGACTGCTTTTGCAACATGCGTATGTACTGAAAGTAATGATATGAAAATATTGGTAGACAAAGTACCTTACACTATTTTGACTAATAGACTTATGTTAGCTAAAATCAAAGAGATCATTTGTGTAGTTGATGAAAATAATTTAAAGAATTTATCTTTTAATATTACAACTAAAATTAAAGAAGGTGTTTCAACTAATAAAAAATATAATGGCGATGTGGCAAAAGCTTATGCAGTAAGAATGGCTTTTAGTAAAGCTATAGTGGCTTATTATGGTATGTATGCTGACGAATGGAAAAAACAAGAAATTAAAAAAGTTTTGATGGCTTTTGATAGGCATTGTCTAGTAGGAGATGTCAGAAAAAAAGAACCAAAGAAGTTTGGAGGTCCTGGTGCCAGAGCAAGATATCAAAAATCTTATCGATGATTAAACAAATTATTTGAAGTTTTTATGTTTTTTCATTTAAATATTTTAATAATATCAAAAAAATAAAATAAAAAAACGTTGACAATATAAATATTATTAAAAGTTAAATTATAATAATAATAAAATAAATTTTTTTATAAATATTTATTACGAAAAAATACAAAAGTAAAAAGTTTGTATATTTTTTGTTAAATTAAAATATTAACTTTAATCATGTAAAAATTTTCATTAAATTTTTTTTATATTCAAATTTAATCTCATATGTAAAAATAATAATATAAAAAATTAATTATAAACTAAAATTAAGTTAATTTTACTTTATTTTTTAAAAAAATCAATTTTGTTTATTTATAAATTTTTGTAATCATAGTTTGAATTTTTTTTATTTTTTAATAATACTATTAAATTTAATTATTTTTTAAAAAACAAATAAAAACATTATTTATTGTAACTAAAATTTATTTATAAAAATAAATATTTTATTAATATTTGTAATAAAGGTTTATTTTTTACTTTGTGTTTTAGTAATATCCAATTAATTTTTTTTATTTTAAAACAACGTTATACAAAATTAAATGTTTTATTATATAATAATAGTATATAAATAATTTTTAATGTTGGAATAATATTTTTAAATTATTTATCCATACAAAAATATTCTAAAAAAATTATTATACCCATGGTAGAAGAATATTCTACAATAGGAATAATAGGAGATGAAGATACACTTAACGGGTTTATGATATCTGGTATACAAAGTGAATCCCTTGTACAAGTTACAAATAAAACGCCGGAAGAAGAACTTAAAAAATTTTTAAAAAAATGATAGATAGAAAAGACCTTGCACTTTTATTAATATGCGATTTTGTTTATGACAAGATAAAAGTTGACATAGAAAATTTTGATAAACATCTACCTAGCATTATAGAAATTCCTTCAAGAATTAAATAAATTGTTTATTTTTTATTGTAAGTTTAAATTGTTTTTACATTTATGAATCAACCAATCAAATGGTTCTGTTAATGTGCTTCTGTCAATACCAGATACAATACTAAATTTAAATATATTTGTATTTTTTGTAGGTTTCTCATAATTAATAATTAAATCACTTTTATTACCTAGTACCAATATAGGAATACCTGGAGCTTCATTTATAATTTTGTTAAGATCGTTCATATAATTTCTCGTATCAGACAAATCATAGACAAATATTATTCCGTCACATTTTTCGAAATAATTATTCCAGTATTCTTTAAAAATATTCTGACCACCTATATCATAAACATGTAAATTTTGATTATTATAATTACATCTATACAATGAATATCCAAATGTTGGTTCTACAGTAGTTTGTATATTAAAAATATTTTTTAAAATTGTTGTTTTTCCAGCATTGTCTAATCCAATACAGACTATTTTTAGTTGTTTTGATTCTTGTTTTAATTTTCTTACAAGTTTTGTAAATGTCATTTAAAGGTGATATTTTACTAATTTTATAATAATTTTTTTTAAAAAATTAAATAATATTTAATCAAAATTACAAAGATTTTTGGAAAATAATTTCATATTTTCAACCTAAAATATTATAAATTCAACTATAAATAATTTAAATTTAATTTTTAGTTTAACTTTATTTAAAATCTATTTTATAAAAAATTGCCATAATGCCCTCTACAAATGCAAGATAAATTATATAATTTACAAAAATATTTAGAATCGATTGATCTTCCTGAAATTACTTCTTTGATTCCAACTGAACTTAGAGATGAAGAAATAACGAAAAACTTGATTGATATATATAAAGCTACTCTTCCTGAAATATCTAATACTAATGATTTATCTCTTCTGCATTCTTTTACTAATTTGCCTATTGAATGTGACTTAGATGAAATAGAAAAACTTTTAAGCAAATATGATCAAATCAATACACCATTCTTTGAAACAAGTCATAAAGAAATTATAACAGATGGATTTATTAGTGCAGGAAAAACAGAATTACAAGAAACAAAAATAAAAAATCAAAAAAATGAAGAAAATGATTCGAATGTTGACCAATATATTATTGATAGAATTAAGAATGAAATATTAGAAGCAACTAACAACATAACTTGGTCTGATATAATTGGATTAGATAGAGTAAAAAAATTATAAATGAAATAGTTTTGTGGCCAATGCAGCGTCCAGATTTATTTACTGGATTAAGAGGACCACCTAAAGGATTAATGTTATTTGGGCCACCTGGAACTGGTAAAACCATGATTGGAAAATGTATTGCTAGCCAATGTAAAGCTACTTTTTTTAGTATTAGTGCAAGTTCTTTGACTAGTAAATGGGTTGGTGAAGGAGAAAAAATGGTAAGAGCTTTATTTTATTTAGGAAGAAAAATGCAACCTAGTGTTATTTTTATTGATGAAATTGATTCTTTACTTAGTCAAAGAACTGAAAATGAGAATGAAGGTAGCAGACGCATTAAAACAGAATTTCTTGTACAATTTGATGGAACTAATACTTCAAATGATGATAAAATTTTAGTCATTGGTGCAACAAACAGACCACAAGAAATAGACGAAGCAGCTCGTCGAAGACTTGTAAAAAGAGTTTATGTTGGTTTACCAAATGATGATAGTAGGATTAACATGATTAAAAATTTGGTAAAAGATTATAAAAATAATTTAACTGATGATGATTTTAAAGCTATAGGAAAATTAACTGAAGGATATTCTGGATCAGATATGTTTAACTTATGTAGAGAGGCAAGTTTAGAGCCCTTAAGAGAAATTGATAATTTAAGTAATTTTGAAACTAATTCAACTAGACCTATAATTGTAGATGATTTTGTTAAAGCTGTTAAACAAATTAAAAAAAGCGTAAGTGATAAAGATTTAAATTTATATAAAGAATGGAATGAAACTTATGGTTCATTCTGAAAATAAAAATTATTTGTTGATATTGTTTTTTTAAAACCGTTTTCTTTTTTAATCAAATATGTTTTTTATATATTAGAAATTTGATAAGATATATTTTTTTACTAAGATATTAAATAAAATCATTTATATTTATATATTATAATTGGACTTAAAGTATACGGTTGTGGAATCGGCGACATTAAGCTTATGGAAGTTAACTTAAAGAAAGAACTGATGGATATAAGTATTTGATGTAAAAAGATAAACTATGAAATAAAGAAAAGAAGCTTCATTAAATAATATTTTAATATATTATAAATTATTAAAATATGTTTTTAAATATAAAAATAATAAAAAATCATTTATAAAAAAATTTGAACATAAAGAAATAGAAAAAATAATTTGATTTTTAAAGATAAAATTAATCATATTTCCAAGAATTTTTTGACTATTTTATGAATTTTATTAAAATATTTATTGTATGATTTTTTTACGAATAAAAAATTTAAATTTAATGTATTTTTTAATAATTTTTAAATTCTATTACAAAAGATATTGTAAATGTATAAAAAAGCAAGTCAATTTTTAACAAAAGTACTATTTTTTGAAACAAAAACCCTTAAAATTTTTTATGATAAAAATAGAATCTAGTTGGATTCAGTCGAACATACATAAATTTATTAATAAAAATGTAGTTATTATCACAGGTGCAGGTATTTCAGTAAAAGCTGGTATACCTGATTTTAGATCAAAAACTGGAATTTTTTCTGATATTTATAAAAAATTTAAGATTAAAGGAGAAGATTTATTTACTTATAAATTTGGACTTAATGATTCTACACGACATATTTACATAAATTATATTTACAATCTTAAAAAATTAATCGATAATGCAAAACCTACATTTACACATAATTTTTTTAAATGGTATCAAAATAAATGCAATAAATTACGTGTATATACTCAAAATATAGATGGTTTGGAAGAAAAAGGAGGATTTAAAGATAGTTTAGTCTATTTGCATGGAAATTTAAAATATTTAAAATGCATTAGATGCGGAAGTTTGGAAGAATTTAATGATGTAAAAATTGAAAAAAATAAACATTTAAATTTAGAGTTTTTTGAAAAGAAAGATAATTTTGGTAATTGCAAAAAATGTGAAATTTCTATAAAACGACATAATAGTATTCAAACATTTTTACATACAACTATTGTTCACTATTATCAAGATCATCCTAATTCTGATTTTATTTCAAAATGTATTAGAGATGATTCTTGTGCTGATTTATGTATAGTGGTAGGAACAAGTTTAAATGTTTTTGGCGTAAGAAATATGATTAAATATTTTTATAAAATGAAGTGCGAGTGTTTTTTTGTAAACATAGAAGATTGTCGAAATGACATGAAAAAATATTTTAAATATCTTTTTAAGGGATCATCAGATGAATTTTTTAGTAAAATTAAAGAATACAGTAATATTGACCATTGTAATTTATCTTTTAGTGATATAAGTATACTTAGAGATGTTATGAATGAGGAAAGAATTGAAAAAAGAATGAAAAGATTATCTTTAACTAAAGATGAGATAACTAATAATTTTTTGTTTATAGATTAAATAAGTTAATTTTTTCGTAGTTGTTGTAAAGTCCATTATATTCAAAAAAAAATACAATGTTATAATTTAAAAACATACATATATGTTTGTATAGCTTTTTAAAAAATATAATTCATAGTTTTTAAAACAATGTTATAATCAAATTTTTTGTTAATTAAATTTATTAGTAATAAAAATAATTTTTTGTATAATCATGTATAATTTAAATATTTTTTTTTGTAATCGTTTAAACAAATTTTTTAATATAGATTAATTTATTTTATAATTATATTAGATTTAAATTATATATTTATTTTATTTTTTTTAAAACAATCCCATAAATCCGAATCTGAAATTGAAGATTTAATTTTTTTATATTTTTTTTTGTATAATTTTTTATATCTTTTCTTATATTTAATTTTATATTTTTTTTTGCATATTATATGATTTTCGTACAATTTATTATATATTGCATAAATAAAATCGAAATTAATTTTTATGTTTTTTATAATTTTATTTATACCTTCATATAAATTAGATTTTAATTTTTTATGAATAAAAAGTATTTTTGTGAAATCGTAGATTAATTGTTTTGCTTTTTGTTTTAATAAATAATAAATATAATATTTATATAAATTAAATAAATTGCTTAAATCATTTTTTATGTATTTTATGTGTTCAGAACAGTTTAGAATATTTTTTTTAGTTTTATTGAAATTATCAATTAAATGTAGATATTTTTTATTTATTTGATTTTTATCTTCTTGCAGATCTTTTAAATTTTCATTTATAACTTTTATAATATTTGGTATATTTATTTTATAGTCTTCAAATGTATTATTTATTAGATCATAAGAATTTTTTAATATAATACTATTATTTTCGTATTCTTGTATTTGTTTTTTAATTCATTTATTAAAATTTCATTTTGTTGAACTGTTTGATTTAAATTAAAATTTTGTTTTTTCATTACTTCTAAATTATTTGAATTAACTGTGTTATAATCAAGAAGATAAACCCAATTAGTCGTAATTAATTTTATAGACGAAAAAAAATCATCTGTCATTTTTGTTGAACTAAATTGAATTTTTTCATCTTCTTTAATATGCGAATGCATTTCAGATTTTTCTAGATTTTGATTTAAGTTAATTTCTTTTTTTGAAAGTATAGGTCTTACATTTAAACATTCATTTTTAATTTTATTTAATTTTTTTGTAATTATATCAATTTCGGAAATATTTTGATAACTTTCATTTTTATTAATAAACGATTTACTTATGCTTTTTTTTATTGAATCGTTAATTATTTGACAATTATCATTAATATCAGTATTTATGCTTTTATTTTGATTGCAATTTGCTATTTTTGCATTTTCAATTGGTTTTTCATTATTAATATTATCATTAGAAATAAAGTTTGTAAGTAAACCTTCATTTATACAAGGATTAATTTGACTATTTTCATTTATTATAATAGAATTACTTTTTATAGTTGCACTAGTCAATATTGGAGTATTATCAGCTGAGTTATCATTTAATAATGATATATTAGGTTTTGCTTTTTGTTTATTTATTTGATTATCTTTATCGATTATACTCTTACAAAAATCATTGTCTTCTATATATTCATATGTAAATGCTTTTTCTTTTATTAATTCATGTTGAAAATCATTTTTGTGTATTTTTTTGTTTTCATTGTTCTGATTATTTTGATTTTTATTTTCAAAACATTCATTTTTTAATTTTTCATAATTTTTTTTACAATTATTTTTTATAAAATTTGTATATTCAATACCATCAATAGATTCAGATAATATAATAGTCTTATTATTTATACTTACTTCGTCTTCTGAAGACAAATTTAAATCAAACTTTGGTTTTTTAAACATTACAAATGATTTTGAAGGTGTTGGCTTAGTATATCTGAAAGAATGTCTTTTGTTATCCATGCAAAACTTAAAAAACACAATTTATAAGATTGCATAAATATTTTATTTTATTTTTAAAATATTTTTTAAAATTAAAATTTCAATATGATAAATAAAATATTTTTAGTAAATATATAATTTTAAAGTAATATTATTATTATTATAAACAAACTTTCAATTATAATGAATCTAAATATTTAATATTTGTTTTATTTCGGTTAATGAAAATTAACAATTTTTCATAATATATATTAAAAACAATAAAATAAGCTTTTTTTAAATCAAAGGTATTGTTATTTAAATATAATTTGAGATATAAATAATTCTTAAATCATCTTGATTTTTGTTAAGTTAAGTTATAGGCAGATATTAGTAAGCAATTCAATTTTCAATGCTTTATAATAAAAATGTTCTTTTTGGTAAATAACATAATCAGGCTCTATAACATTATTTTATAACTTTTCATTGACTTAATGTTTGATTAAGTTGTCTATATTAATGTATTAAAATTTTAATAAAAAGTAAATTTAACAAATGTAAATTATTATATTAGTTTACTTTTATAATAATTAAAAACTTTTAAATATAAAAGTTTAAGTAAAATCAAAATTATATTGAATTTAATTTTTTAATAAAAATGATTTTTTCATGAATTATATTTAAAAAGTAAATGTGTTAAATATACTCCATATGATAATAATATAAAATATGAATAATAATAATAAACAAAATAATACAATAAACTATATTCAACAAGTTTATAGTAAATATAATAATAATTGAATATCTATATGTAATGTATTATTTTGGAGCTAAACTAATTTGTTAAAAATTTTGTGTATTAAAAAAAAATTATGTATGATTTTGTAACCTAAAATTAAAAATGAAATGAGTTAAATTTTTTCTAAGAACCATATTATTTTCAAATATTTATATATAATTAATATAAATTTTAAAAATCATTTTATTTTACATAATTTAAGTTAAAAAAATTATTAAATTTTTATTTTTTTTTCATGCATGTTTTGATCTTATATAAATTTTAAATTATATTTTTTATGTTTATATTAAATATTTTATCATTATTTATAATAAATATCAATCTTTTAAAAATAAATGACATTTAAAATAAAATCATTTATAAATATTTAAAAATGAAAAAAATATATATTAAATTTGAAACATTAAAAGGTTTATTTATTTAAAAAAACAAAATGAAGAGAATTTATGATTAAAATTATTATAATTTGATTTAATACGATTTTAATAACTTTTTTCTATAATGCTTTTATTTAAATCATTTTGTTCAATAAATGATATTTAAATGTAAAAAAAACGAAATTGTTTGTTAGACGTATAAATTTGGTTTAATGTAAAAATATTGAAACATTAATTTATTTCTAAAAAGATATAATTTAAATATATTATTTTTTATATTTTCTAAAATATATTTGAAACTTTTTTTCAATTAATAAAAAAAATATTTAAATAATTTTTGGTATAAATTTAAATAATCACATAAATAATTTTAATACAAACAAAATTATAAAAAATTTAAATTAAATGATTGTAAAAATAGTTTATATTAAGTTTAAACAAATTTTTTTAATAGTTAAAAATTAATTATTTTAAAAATAATCAAATAAAATTTACTAATAATATGTATTATATAAACGTATCAATAATTGAAATTTAATGGTTTTTATATAATAGTTGAATTTAATGTTTTTTTTTGTAAATAATGAACTTGTATTTTAATTTATAGATTTTTTTATTACTTTTATATATATATTAATATAAAATTGTCGGACTTTTAATTTTTAAATTTTTTTGACATTTTAGAAATTTAAATATAAATTTTAATTAGTCACTTTCGAATTTTATGTATCTTTAAATTAAAAAACATATATTTAATAACAAAGCTGTTTGATTTATTTATAATCTATTGTTATCTTTATATTATAACAAAAAATTATTATAAAATTTTTAATTAAATGACAATAAAAAATGCAAGTTGAATTTTATATATATTATTTTATTTAACAAATTTATATGTTTTCTATTGCTCTGAATCAAATATTTAAAATTTAGGTAACATGTAAATCAATGATAAGAGTTATTAAATTATTTAAACAATTAATATTTTCTATAATATTATATATTTTTGTTTGTTATATATCTTTTTTAATTTATTTAAAAATACATTTTTTGAATTTAATTATACTAACATAATATTTTAAAAATAACTTTATATATAATTATGTAGAATATTTTATAGAAACAAATATAGTCTTTTAACTTATTTTACATAATTTTTTTTAAACTACTTTGTGTTTTAAATTGATATTTAAATGAAGTAAAAAATATTTACAACTTTAATCATTTTTAAATTATTTATTAAAAATATATCTAATTGCTTCGTCATCTTAGTGAATTTTAAAATAAGATAGTAATTAGAAATTTAGTTTGCAATTTTTTTAGATTGATTATTTTTGAATTAAAGATTTATTGTAATAAATAACTAAAATACATCAACAATTTGTATAATTAAAGTTATAATTATAATATATCTCATATATTTACAAAAACATTTAGATATAGAAAATTATACAATATAAAAAATTTATTTTAATTTGTTAATTTTTTCATTTATTATAAAAATTTAATTTAACTTTTTTATTATATAAAAATTAAAATTGTATGTACCCATGTCAAATTTAAACATATCAGTAGTTAAATTTGCTTATAATTTATTTATATTTTTTATCAAACATAATGATGATGAAAAAAAAGAAAATGTTATTTTCTCTCCTTATTCAATACATAATCTATTATCAATGGTTTTAAATGGAACAACCGGAAGTACAACACAAGAAATTAAAAAGATTTTAACAAATGATGAATCAACCGATTGCAAATCATTAAATAATGAACATTTCAATTTACTTCAAAATGTTAATGAATTTAAACAAAATTCAAATATTAATCTACAAATAGACAATTTTATATTTTATAATCAAGATATTGAACTTAACAAAAAATTTCAAGATAAAACATCCAAATGTTATGAAACAAAAATCAAATCTTTTGATATTTCTAAAAAAAGTAAATCGCTAAAATTAATAAATGGTTTGATATCAAAATCAACAAATGATCTTATTCCTGAAATGATCTTAGAATTACCTCAAAATACTAAATTAATTATAGTAAATACAATTTATTTTAAAGGAAAATGGCAAACTCAGTTTGATAATGATGAAACTATAAAGAAAGATTTTAATTGCATAGATGAAACAGTTAAGGTTGATATGATGCACAAAAAAGATGATTTATTTCATATGGAAAATGAATTTTTTGTAGCGTTGAAGATGCCATATGAAGATCCACAATTTTCTTTAATGATTTTTTTACCTAAAGAAGGAGTTTCTATTAATGAAATATCTAAATTTATTTCAGATGAGAATTTTTATTCCGATTTATCTAAATATATGTCTTTAAAAGAGGTCGATTTAAATTTACCAAAATTTAAAATATCTTCTAAAATAAATTTAAAAAACGCTTTAAATTATTTTGGACTAAAAAATATATTTTTTAATGGAACTTCAGAGTTACAACATATAATGTGTGATAATACTATGAATGATGTAAAGATTGAACAAAAAGCAGTAATTGAAATAAATGAAAGTGGAAGTGAGGCCGCAGCTGCAACAGCAATGTTAATGGGACGATGTGCTTTTATTGAAAAGGAATTTGTTAAAATGAACGTTAATAGACCTTTTTGTTTTTCTTTAATATATAATAATAATTCAGACATTCCATTACCATTATTCATGGGAAAAGTAGAAAATCCATTAAAGGAATAATAAATTTTTTTAAAAACAATAATAAACTAAATTAAAATGATTTTTATTTTTTAAGTAAAACTAAAATTTTAAAGTAAATTTAATATTTTTATACTATAACACATTAGAATAAAAAATATTTAGTATATTTTTGAAAAAATAATATAATGATTTACATAATTATTTATTTTAAAATATTTTCTAAAAAAAATGTATCAATTTTTTTATATTTGTAAAAATATAATTTTTATTAAAAAATAACAATTATAAAAATAAAATACTTGATCAATTAAAAAAATATACTTTATTTAGTTATTTTATACAGTTTTAGTTACAAGTATATTCTTTTTGATTAAATAAAATAATATAATTTCTTTTATTTTTTAACATTTATTACATTAAAAGTATCAATTTTGTTAATTTAAAGTTTTAATTTATTATATTTTATTATTTATTGAAATTTACAATTTTTAAATATAAATATATTTTTAACTTAAAAAATATAGCATATATTTTATACTAAATTTAAAAAAAATGAAAAATTATTAATAATAACTAAAATATGTGACAAGCATACTTCTTAATAAAAAAATATATAGAATTTTTTTTAATAATGTGCAATTAAAATCAATATTTTAATAAATTATTATAAAAGAAAAATATTTTTTAATAATTGAAATTGGTAAAATTTTCAATATTCTTATCATTCAACATTAAGTAGCTTTTTTTTGATATTTATTATGAGTTCAAAAAGTTTATATAATAAGTGTAACTGATTATTATTTTCTAATTTATTATAAATATTTAAAGATTTATAGCGAAAATTTGAAATGCAAAAAATATACAATTGCATAGATGAATATTTTTTTTCATTATTAATATTTTCATATAGTTTGTCAAGAATTGAATGAAGCCAATCACCAAAATTATTTTTACGTTTTTTATTAAGTATTCTAAAATTTTTTGATTTATATAACAACTGATTTTTCAGGCCACATGTAGCGTACATTATTCGTTTAAATCTTTCTTTTGAATTAAACATATCTTTGTATATTTGTTGTTTATCTGCATATATAAAAGCTATCATGTTACACAATTTAAAATGTTTAAAGTAATTACTGTAACTATTTTTATTCCACAAATTTCCAATACAAAAAACTCCTAAATCTTTACAATAATCGTTGTTATTTTTTTGTAAATAATTAAAAAAATAATAAAATAATGGATATGTTAGATATTCAAATTTATGACGATATAATCCATAACAAATTGCACTATTCCAATTATTTTCGAATTGTCCATTTGTAATATTTTCATTAAATATTATTTTTTGATCAATAAAATGCTTATTAAAATGACTTTGACAAATTTTTTCAATTTTATCATATTCTTGACTATAATCATTTTTGTCATATACCAATAAAGTTTCAAAGGATAAAAGATTTTCACATATATTTTTTAATTTAAAATATATATTTTCGCAAGTTTTAGTTTGTAATAATTTTATATTATATTGAATAAAATCATTGTTATATAAAAAATTTATAACACTTAGTGTATTTTCTAAATCTACATAAAAAAGTTCAAGAATTTCTTCAAATTCAAATTTAAAATTGCTAGCTTCAATTTGAACTTTAATATTTTTTTCGCTTTTAATCATATCAGAAATCCATTTTGATATTTTCAATCGTTGGTTGATTTTACGATTTTTTAAATGATTAATTGCTTCTGTTGTTTTATAAATACTAGTTTCATCGACATAAATTTCATGAATTGTTTTATCTTCAATGCATTGAAGTTTGTAGTAAGTATTAAAATTAGAAACTAGTGTCCGCTCAATTATTTTATAATCCATATGAATTTCATTGTAAAATATATGAGCGTGTTTTTTTATTATAATATCATGTACAGATTTTATGGTTTTATCAAATATATTCATATTACAATTATTATATTGTTGATCAATATAACATGTTTTTATTATTAAAATATATAAAATCATATTTAAATTTTTTTTTGCATTTATAAGGGATATTATAATTTCCTTAAAATTAATTTATTTTAATTTAATAAAATTAAAAATTGTATTTTATTTGTAAAACCATTTTTATTGTGATATATTTTATTTTTATAAATGAAAATATAAATAAATTAAAAATGCAGATATTAATTAAAAAAAATTAATATTTATCAAATGTTGATTTTAAGAATATATCAAATTATTATTAAAATCTAACAATTTAATCACAATAATAAAATTCTACACATTTCAAATTTTTTTTGTAAAATAATTTAATTAAAATATAAAAATTTTAATATAAATATTATTAAATTTTTAATTATATATTCAGGTAACAATCATTAAAATTTAAGTTTAAATAAATTTAAAACAGATTATAGACTAAAAAAAACTTTAGCTTATATAAAAATTATTTATTTATGATATGATTATTTTATTTGAAAATGTATTTTTTTGTTATGATTAATATACATTAAATTTTATACGCATTTTAGTTTTCAATCTTATTTTATATAATCTATATTTATCTGATGTATTGTTTTAATTTGCAAGCTTTTATAAATATTTTTGTATAGCCATGTTAAACACCTTAATTGAACTTTTGCTTAATAGGTGAAGTTTATAATTCTCTTCTATATCGTTTATAATAGATATTATGATTTTTTCTATTTTAAATAAATTTAAACAAAAATATTTATTAAGAATGTTTTATAATAACTGTAAATATTTAAAATAAATAATATTAAAATTTTATTATTATATTTTTTTTATATAATAAACCATATTAAGTTTAAAAATAAATTAAATTATATACTAAATTTGCAAGATATTTATACAAAAATTTATCAAAAGATTAAGAATTACATTTTTTTGAAATAAACTCTTTAAAAATTTAATTTTTTTAATAAAATACTATTTTTAAATAATTTGATTTTATTGTTTTTTAAACATTTTACAATTTAATTTCTATTAAATAATAATTAATTGATTTTGTTTTCAATTAATTTTCATAAAACAAAATTAGATACTTTTTTCAATTATACTTATTAAAATTAAAAAATTAATACATTTATTGATATTGAACATTTTCTATTACATAAAAACAATGTTTTCTTGTTATTACAATATTTTATCTATAATTTATAAAAAAATGATGTAAATATTATATTTTTATTATATTTTAAAAAAAAACATAAAAATTTTTCGAATTTTAAAAACAATATTTTTAGGTCAAAACTATTTTATTCCATCTTTTTTTTATTTTTTCGATTTAAAAAATTTTAAGATACAATAAATTAAATATTTTAGTAAAAAAATGAATGTTTTAGAAATTTATGTTTTCGAATTTAATAAAGTTATAAAAATTATTAAAACTAAATTTATATGGTATTTGAAAAAAAATAATTTGTAGTTTAAAAATTACAAAATTATAATAAAATTTTAAAATTTTAGTATGCTTTCTATTACCTATCATTTTAAGTATTTATAAATTAAATAGATAGCTTTTATTGTTCTTCATGCTTAAATATTTAAATGATAAAAGCATTTTTTTATTAGTTTCTTCTATTGATTTTATTTGTTTGTTGTTAGATCTTAAGGTTAAGATCTTTGTTTTATTTTTTAATTAACAACACTATTTTACCTTCACACGATTGAATAATAAAAATATAATTTCATTAATTAAATTAAAATAAAAAAAGTGATACAAATATGAAAAACATGTATTTTTAGAAAATTTATTTTAAGCAATAAAACTATAATTTTGATAAAATTAAATAAAAAGATTGTGAAATATCATTAAATTGAATATAGAAAGATTTTGAAGCGAATACTGAAAAAAAAACAAATCATTATTATTTAAATATATGTTATTCTGAGAAAAGAAATATATTATTTAAAATTATGTCTATCATATTTATCATTCTATATAAAAATTTTGTGACAGAAATAAAGGAACTAAAAGTTTTTTTTCGATAAATTATACTTCCACATTTTTTATGTAAATAATCATTATAGCATTTATTTTGTTTATTGTTGTTTTAAATTGTTCTTATATTTTTTTAGTCTAAATTTTGTGTATTATAAGTGTAATTAATTTTATTTATGTTTTAGCATTTCTAAAAAATAAAATGAATTAAGTATTAAATTAAATTATATTTTATTATTTTACTTTAATTTAATTTGTATTAATTAGTAATTTAAAAATTTTATGTTTCAGTAACTTTGGTATTATAAATTTTTATATTTTTATACCTTTGTAATATGATGGTTTTTAAAATATTTAAATACAGAAAAAATTTCTCAATTTCAAATAAAAATTTGAATTATTTATTTTAGATATTAAAAATATTTGATTCTAAGTTTTTTTTACAATATAAATTGATAATAAAACATAATTCAAAGAAAATTAGTATTATAAAATAAATTTTCATTTTTTATCTATTAAAAAGAATCTAAAATTAATAATAATAAATTCATGTATAAATTTTTAATAATTTTATCTGTCAAAAAAACTTTTATTAAAGATTAAAATTAAAATTACAATATAAAAATTTTTTTTAAAAATTTTTGCCGTAATTTATTATGAAACAAAAATAATTGTCTAAGATAAATGTTATAAAACATAATAAATGTTAAAGATGTGTAAAAAAAAGTTTTCTATTATTTCAGTTATAACAAAATATATTTTTGCTTTATAAGTTTTACTATTGCAATTATTTAGATTTGCAAATAAGTTTTATGAGTTTTAAATAAAATAACTTTTAAAATTAGAATTTATGGATATTTTATACTTAAATATACATAGTTTCAAAAATACTGTGTAAAATAATAATGTTTCTAGAAATAATTTTTATTGTAAAAAAGTATCTTAAAATATTCTATAACAAATTCAAAAAAGAATTACAGATATTAAAATAATATAAAAAAAATTTATAAATATTTGTGAATTTTTATTTATAATATGTTTAATTAAATTATTTATGAAAACAAATTTTTGATATATAGTTTTTTTTAAATATTTATATTAATTATTTTGTAAAAAATATTGTCGAATTTCTATTTATATTTTTGTTATTACTAAGTGTACACAACAAATAATAATTATTTCATTTAAACAGATTATTAAAATTTTTTTTGATATTAAAATTTAAATATATTTGATTAGAGTTATACAAAGTAATAAAAATTTACTTATTTTTAATGTATTAATCAGATTTTTTATTTTTATTTCCCAAATTTAGATATTCTTTTATTTTATTAAAAATACAATCTATGAAATATTTTAAAATTAAAATTGAATATTTTTTTATAAAAAATTAAAAATTTATATTTTATAAATTTTTTTGTTTAAATTAAATATAAATAAATTATAAAATTTATGTAACTTAAAAATAAAATTATTATTATTATTTTATATACTTATAATTAGTTTTTTATGTTGATATAACATTAAAAATGAAAGATTAAATGAAATTTATTTATTAAATTTGAATTTAATTTAATATAAATAAATAAATATACTTTTAAATATTTTAAAATTAAAGGTATTGTTATTATTTAATTAAAATTAAAAATTTTACTTAATTCCTTACATAATTATTGAATTTTAGTTAAAAAATAGTTTAATTATAAGACTTAAAAATTTGTATTTATAAAAATAAATGAATGTTAAAATAATAATAATAAAATATATTCAAATATTTTTATTTGAGCATACATTTAAATGTAAACAATGTTATTTATGAATATGGACAACTAGAACAACCTCTTTCTTCAGATTCGCTATAACTATTGCCTCCACATCCATTATAACCACAACTATTACCTCCACATCCATTATAACCACAAGGATTACATCCAGAACTTGAACAAGAACTGTTAACACTTCCAAATAATGAAAATGTTAAAATACTAAAATATAAAGATATGATAGAAAGTAAAATTTTCATATTTGAAAAAAATATTCATTTTTATACCTTTAACTCCTTAATTATCTACCGATAGATTTTCATTATCTTTTACATTAAATTTATGACAAAAAAATCAAAATGATATAATATCCACAAATTATACTTGTTAATATAAATATATCAATTGTTTTTAGTATATATATCAAAAAAAAATTGATAAAAAAGATGTCATCTTTTTAAAATTTTTGAAAGTTTAAATTTAATTATTAAAAGTAAGGTTTTATTTATATCTTGTAGATAAAAATATTAGTTTATACAATGGTATATTTTAAATTTTTGTAAGAGTTTAATTTTTATTATACAACAATATTATAGATTTTTTTATATTAATTATTCTTATCCTAAAATTTAAACTTTAAAAAAATATATAAATATGATTAAAATAATAATGAAAAAGTCAAAAATAAATATAATTTTTTATAGATTATTATATCTATAATGTAAATTAATGTTTTTTTAAATTATTAATAATTTTATGAAATTAATACTGTTGTCAGATGTAAAGTCTGATCTGAAATAGAAGACGGAGTAGATAAAGTAGTTTTATTAAAGTTATTTTCTGAACCCATAATATCAATTAGGGGTTATTTTGTTTAAATAGTTTTACATAAATTACAGAAGTCAAATCTATCAAATAAAATATAAAATATAAAATGCAAAATAAACATAAGTAACTTCTTCTAAACAATTATAAATTCAATATAATCCGACCTGTCAGATATTAAATAGATTAAAGATATAAAAGGGCTGGAATAATAAATAAACCAGAATAATCACTTATTCAGTTAGTAGATTTAGGAATCCGTATTGTAAGAGTGGGTTCATCTACTGACAAATACAATATAAATAAAAATAAACTATATATAAAAAATCAATTTTTTAATGTTCAATCTTTTACTCAAAATTGGTTTTTTTAAAAAATTGTTTCAATTTATGATCTAATCTATATACTTTTGAGAATTATTATAATTTTTTTTATAAAACGTAAATAATGAAAAATATATATATAAATAAGTAAAAAATTATAAACTTTTTTTTAATATGTTAGAATGTTATGTTTGTAAAAATATTATATTTATTAATAAATATATACATTTTCTTAATTATTAAATTTTCCACTTGTTCAGGTGCTTTTTTCTTAACATGTTAAAATATTATATTTATATAAGTATTTTTTAAAAAAACCAAAATTTTTTCGATTTCAATAAACTAAATAAAATTACAATTTGCATATATACATTTTATAAATTTTTATGCTTAAAACTTATTTTTTTTATCATGATAATTTGTTAAGATATCTCATTAAAGTTTTTAAATAATTTAACATAAACATTTTCGTAGAATATATTAAAAAAAATTTAATTATTTAATTTTTTTAATTTGTAATATTTTTCAATAATTTATTATAATTGTTATTTTTTTAAACTATTAAATTATTATAACTAAAATATTAAAACAATTTTTTTATAAAAAATAGGTTCACCATTTAGATGATTTCTTTTAGAAATGGATGATATATAATGTTTTTAATTTTTTTAAAATTGTGTTATAATCACCATTTTGTATAAAAAATTGATTATATGTAAGTATAACTTATTATTTTCCTGATAAATAAAATAAATTTGTTATTTTGAAATTTATACAAAATTATTTATAAAAATATTTTTTAATATTAATTTTAAAAAATAAACAGCTTTAATAAAAAATTAATTTAATATTATTAAATAAATAAAAATGTAGTTTTTAAAATTACAATTTGCCATTTTTATTTTTTAAAATTAATTTTCTATTTAAAAATAATATTTCAACACTTTTGCTAATTAGTTAAGTTTTAAAATTATTTTTCTATTTTAAAATAAACGACTAACACGTATTTTAAAAAAATTAATATTTATACAAATAAACATTTAATTATTTTATTTAAAAATAAAAATTTAAATTCTTATATAAAACATAATAACACATAATAAATATTTTATGAAAGATTTTTTATTGTATAGAATGTTACTTACGAACATGAAGATGTTTCTTCATCACAACCTTTACATCCACAACAACTTTGAGAAGAATAAGGACAAGAAGATGTTTCTTTATCACAATCTTTACATCCACAACAACTTTGAGAAGAATAAGGACATGAAGATGTTTCTTCATCACAACCTTTGCATTCACAACAACTTTGAGAAGAATAAGGACAAGAAGATGTTTCTTCATCACAACCTTTGCATTCACAACAACTTTGAGAAGAATAAGGACAAGAAGATGTTTTTTCATCATAACTATTTAAAGAACATTTTGAACTAGAACCACTTATTTCACTGTTATTACCTTCACAAGTATTTGAAGAATTTGAAATGGATGTATTATTTTCACCACTGGAGCATGGACAATGGTCGTTTCCAAAAAGAGAAAAATTTTTAATACATGAGAATAAAACTGAAAACAATATCGAAAATTTCATACTTAGAAAAAAAATTTAGTTATATATTACTATCTCCTTAAAAAACAACCGATAAAATTATTTTATCATTATAAAATAGATTTATAAAATTTAAAATTAATTAAAATTGTTTTTTACAAATCGTTTTTTTACCTTTAAAATGATAAATCTTTTAAATTTATAAAAATGACATTTTTAAATTTTATATTGTTAACATTTTGATTATCTGATGATTTTTGATAATACATACTAACTTGATTATAATGACATTTCTTTAATTTTTGTATTTAATATTTTTGAAAATTTGTTTTTCTCTAAATATTTCAATTATTTTAAAATTTAATAAAAATTATATTAATTGATAAATATAAAATAATATAGTTTTAAGTTTTCATTTTTTTAATTTAGTTAAAAGTTTAATAATATTTAAAAATAAAAATATATTTAATCTAATTTATTTATAATTTAAACAAATACTTGTGTGAAAAGAACTTTATTTATCTAAAATTTTTATTTATTGTAGATGTTTAAAATTATTTAATTACTTTTGTTATTCTCTATGCAAATGTACAATAAATTATGAAAGACAAATTTTTATTGTAACTCAAATCTTTTTAAGAAAAAAATTTGTAAATTTCTTTAGTATGTTTTATTCTTAATTAAAATTAAAAAAAATGTAAAATTTATTTTTTTTAAAAAAACTATTATTTTTATTTTTTAAATCCTAGGATTTTAATTATATATGTTATAGAAATAAATGAACTAATCTATAATATTTTTCAAAATAATAATATTAATTTGAAAATTTATTATTAAAGAAAAAAAAATTTATGTAGTAAGATTATTTATTATTTCTTGGAAAAAAATGAACAAAAGTAAAATTTGATTTATTTAATGTAAAATTTTTTAATATAAATTATTAAATATAATAGTTTTCTTTTAGATAAAATTTTTGTTAGATTTTTAAAACAAAATGTGAAAAAAATTTAAGTAACTAATTAAATAAGATATAAATGTTAATAACAAAATATTATAATATGTAGGCATTTATAAAATTACATTTTTTTATGTGTAAAATTTATGATCTTATAAAAAAATATTATAGTAATTTAAATATAAATATTTTAAGAAAAAACAATAATAAATGTTTTTGCACATTTATATAGTTAATTTGAAATTTTTTTATAGATAAAAAATTAAGATTATCTTTTGTTGATTTTGTATGTTTTTATATTGAAAATCTTTTAAACCATTATAAATATAATTTAAAATAAATCTTAAAAATTATCTTTAAATATAATAAAAAAACATTGACAAATTTATATAAATTTTTAAATAAATAATATTTATTGTTGTATTAAAAATTATTTATCGATTACATAAAAACATCAAATCATTGAATAATTTTATTTTAAATATTGTTAAAAATTGAAAAATAGTAATTTAATTTTTATTGCGTCTTTTTAAAAATAAACTTCATAATTATTTAAAAAATTTATATTTTTTCTTTCTAAATTTTTGTTTTATATTATAAAAAATGTATTATATGTATAAAAAATAAACTTTTTTTGTAAAAAAATTGATTGAATATATTTTATATAAAAAAAGATTTTATATTACTTGAGGTTGTTTTAAATTTAAAATAACCCTAATGTTCATAGCTAATAATTCGCTGCAAAGATATTTAAAAACGTATGGCATTTCAACTTCATTAAATATTTTTCCTCCGCAAATACATTTGTTATTAGTTGCAAATAAAATACTTTTACATTTACAGCAATAAGTAAAAACTGTATAATCACTGCAATTTAAAAGCCTGTCATTTAAAATATAAGACGTTCCATGTGCAATCATAGCGTCTCGTTCCATCTCTCCAAATCTTACACCTCCTAGATTTTTTCTTCCTCCAACAGGTTGTCTAGTTGTAGCCACTACTGCACCAGATGTTCTAACCTGATATTTATCATTGACCATATGTCTTAATCTTTGATAAAATACAACTCCAACAAAAATGTCAGTTTTAAATTCATTTCCGGTTATTCCGCTATACATAGGTTCGTTTCCATAATAATTAAATCCGTATTTCGCAAGCTCATCTCCAATGCTAATATTCTCTTTGTCACTTTCGTTATTATGTTTAAATTCAAATTTTTTTTCAAAAGTAGATGCATCTTGAATAACTCCACTACAACAACCAGATTTTCCTGCCATACTTTCAATCAACATGCCAATTGTCATTCTTGATGGAAAAGCATGTGGATTAATAATAATATCGGGTACAACTCCTGATTCAGTAAATGGCATGTCAATGGTAGGCCAATGCATCGAACACACACCTTTTTGCCCATGTCTAGAACAGAATTTATCTCCAATGTTTGGATTTCGAATAATTCTAAATTTGAAATTTGCACAAACGGTTTCATTTTCAAAAATATCAATACTTTCTAAAATGTATCCATCAAAACTTTTACAATAAACAATTTTTCATTTAATTGAGTATCAACATATTTATAAAACACATCATTTTCAACCATTTTATGTCCAATATCTGGTAAAAAAGAAAAAAACAGTCTTTAGGTAATTCAATTTTATCAACTTTATAAACGTAACCATTAAATAATCCTCTTTCCATACTGCCTTTATTAATTACCATAGCATCTTCCATATCGTAAGCAGTGTACGAAAGTACAGCTACAATACAATTTAATCCAAGTGGATAATCTTCAACCAAATTATAGTTCTTGTTTCTAACAATCGGATGTTGACTGTAATTTAACATGTATAACTTACTATCATTTCTAGTTTTTAAATTATGTGCAGGTACACCCATACTTTGTTTTGCCATCTGACATTGATACATATTTCTTGGACTTTGATTGTATTCAGAAAAAGGAGTCAGTGAAGCCACTATAGAAAACATATTTTGATTGTCAATTTCTTCATATGCAAATGATTCATTTTTTAATTTACCGTTAAATTGTACATTAAGAAAAATTTGTTCCATTATTCCAATATAGTCAGTTAAACCGCTATTTAAATGTTTAACAGGTCTTGTAAGCCTGGAAATTGAATTAAATACATAAATGGCTTCAAAAAGTTTTAATCCATTATAAAAAACAATTTCAATATTTAAATTATTTTCTCTTCTATAATGTCTTAATTTTTCAACAAGATCCTTAGGATTCAAAGAATAACCAACAACTTGACCATCGTAAAAAACAGGAATACCTTCAATAAATTCACGATATGAAGGAATTACACCAAGAGAATAAAATAAAGAAACATCAAATTCGAAAATTTTGTTTACTATAGATGCAGAAGAAGTCAAATGCGTTAATAAACCACAAGGTGTACCGTCTGGTGTATGTACAGGACAAAAAAATCCCCAACTTTCAGGCCTTAATTTACGAACACTAGTTGTTCTAACCTCTTGAAAAAAAGATCCTCGAGACACACTTCTAAAATGTGAAATATATCTATAAAAATTTATTCTTTCGGCTATTATACAAAAACCTGCATTCTGTAAAATATCACTAGAATTTTGTATATTGATTCTACCAGTAGAAAGAAAAGATTCAAAACCTCTACCTAAAGCGTAAGTATCAAGATATTTATATGCATGTAAAAAATCTTCTTTAGTACCTTTAATATCTGATATTTCTTTTTTATAACTATCATTTGTTTTTCTCTTATTATTCAATTTTTTATATTTTCTTTGTATTGTTCTGTAATAAATTGATTGAAAATTCCTTTTAAGATCTTCTAGTTTGTCTCTAAGAATTATAGCAAATAATTGTGTTTCTGTTAGCAACTCATGTGAAGCAGGCGAATCTGAATCATCTGGTATAATTTCATTTCTAACAAGACAAAATAATTTTTTAATTGCTTGTAACAAAAAATTAAATTTATCTAAAGGATCAATTAAATGAGGTAACACGTAGTAATAAAAAATTTCATCACATGATTCTATGTTTGATGAAGAACGCGTTGCTGTTTTAAATCTAGCACCAATATATTCCATACATTCTCTTTTAGAGAAAATATTTAATTTTCCAGTTTTATTTAATGTGACCAAAATGTACGGATCTTTGTTTAATAATCTAAAAATTTCTTCATCTGACGTGTTTATCAGCGCCTTTAAAATAATTACAACAGGTATGTGATATTCATTTTTACGTCTAAAAAATCTAAAAAATATATCACCATCTACACAATAATGTAAAAAATTAATATGTCCAAGTTCATCATTACTTACACTTCTAATAGAAATATATTTGTCAGTATATAGATTATTTTTTTGTTGTCTAACCATAGCAAATGCAAAATTACGTTTTTGCATTATATGAAATCTTACTATTTTATCTAATCCATTTATTATAAAATAACCACCTAATTCATTATCATCTTCATCTATACTACTTTTATTTGGTTCATTTGGAAGATGACAAAATCCAGAATTTATCATAATAGGGAAATATCCACATGCTCGTAAATCCGATAAAATTAGTTCATTTTCGTAATACAAATTAAATTTAATATAAAGGCGTCCTTTATAAGATGTATTAGTTAATCTACATTCTCGTGGTAACAATCTTCTATCGATATTAATATTATTTTTTTCTGAAATATATGGTTGATGAACATTATAATCTAAAATTTCTAGTTTAAAATTATCAATTACAAGAGGTTTTATACGAGAAATAACATTTTTAAATATTTTGTTTTTAAACAAAGCATTATATGATTCAATATGTGGTTGAGATATTTCTAACGGTTTCATATAAATTTTATGGGCTTATAACATACTTAATAAAATAGTGAAAATATGTTAATAACTAAAAAATTTTAAAATTTTTGTATGAATTTAATGATGTTATTTTTAAAAAATATATTGTTCACATTTAAAATAAAACATTAAATTTAACATTATTAATTAAATAATTTTTTTTAAAAAAAAAATTTTCTACATTGAAAAGTTAGTAATTATTATACATTTGATAAAGTTTATAACAATTTTACATCAAAAAAAATAAAAATAATATAATATTTAAAAATATATATTGATAATATTTTTCAAGGAAAATTAACTTTCATCTATCTGTAAAGTGATTTATTTAAATTTTTAAATTTTTCAATGTGATTTTTAAAAATAAAAATAAAACGTTTATAATTTTTTTATTTCTACTTTTTGATATTTAAGAAGCAATAACATTAAATTACAATTTTATTTAAAATAAGCTTAATATTCAAATTTTTTTAGTTTTATAATTTTATAAAATAACGATTTTCTTAACTAAAATGCTTAATAAAGTTTTTTATTTTTTAAACGTTCATTATCATAAAAATTAAAAACCCCATTTAAATGTCTAAATTACTTTTAGTTGAATTCGAAGATCAAGAAGGTAGACTTTTATCAGAAAAAATGCAAGTTCCATCTATAATCACAGTATCACAGTTGAAATCTCTTATAAATACAACATTAAGCTTATTTATTAATGGAACACCGATTATAGATACACTTGAAAATGCTATAAATGCACTTAATTTAAACTCTGAAGAAATTATTAAAATTCGCACTACTTTGGAAGAACCATCTACACAAGCAGCTACTTTTTGTTCTTCATCATATAGTGGACATGAAGGACCGGTTTTATGTATTAAATATGAAGATTTTCTTGTTACTGGTGGAAGTGATTGTACTGTTCGTTTTTGGGATGTATTGACTAAAACACAGAAAAAAATTATAAAAAAACACTCACATTGGGTTCAGTGTTTAGACATATCACCATGTAAAAAATTTGTAATAAGTGGTTCAATTAATGGAGAAATTAATATGTATACAAAAGATGGTGAATTTTTAAGAAGCTTTATAGGACATCGAAATAGTGTCATAAATATACAATTTGCACCAAATAATAGAATTGTGTCTATTAGTAGAGATAAAAGCGTAAAAATATTTGATTACGATGGAAAATGCATTTTTTCATATGCACATAACAAATCGGTTACATGTTTGAAAATAATAGACGAATCAATAATTACAGGTAGTAAAGATGGTAAAATCAAAATTTATAATAAAACTTTACAAGAACTTAACGGTCATGCAAATAATATCAATTGTTTAGACGCTTATGGTGTTTTTATGGCATCTGGTTCAGATGATGGAAATTTAGTTATTTGGAAAAATAATTTAGTTTATAAAAGAGTAAAACATGAAAGAGAAGTTATAAGCGTATCCATTAATGGTACATATTGTGTATCTGGTTCATTTGATAAAAGTGTACGAATATGGTTAATTGACACTGGAAAATTAGTTACAAAATATTTACATGTCGATTTTGTTTATAAAGTTCAACTTTATAATGATTTGATAATTTCTTGCTCTAGAGATCGAACTGTTAAACTGTATAGAATGTCTAAGAAAAAAGTAATAAGAGATTTTGTTTGTGACGATGAAGTATATTGTTTTGATTATTATAATAATCAATTAGTTTGTGGAACAAAAAGTAGTCGAGTATATTTTTTTAATTAAAATTTATAGATTTTTTTTATTGGAATTATTTGTAATTTTGTTTAGATAGATGAAGTTTTTTGAATAAAAAATTTAAAGTTTAATTTTTGTTTTTTAATAATTAAAGAAAAGTAAAATTTTTATAATTGTATTTTTTAAATATAATTTATATTTTTTTAATGATAAAATTAATTATGATGAAATATTTTATTTTTTATCAAATATTGATATAAAGTTATAAAAAAAATTTATAAAAGATAATAGATATTTAAATTGATTTTAATATAATAAATTGTAATAATGTGAAAGAATTATTTTAAATGTCAGATAATCATTTTTTTGTTTATGTGTGAAATTATTTTTATTATATTGTATTTAAATTATTTAGTTAATTATTTTTAATAGAATTTTTATAATTTTTGCATTTACTGCAATATTAAATAAATTTAAAACAATAAGTTTTTATTTAACATTTTAATCTGACATTCTATGTTTTCCAGTAAGCCATTCATATATCTTTCTCCATCTACTCTTTTTATTTTCACCTCTCATAAATTTTTCATATTTCCGAACTTTATCCTTATCATATTCATGCTGTTTTATATAATATTCTGGTAGAAATGAAGCTTTATTTTCGTTACCTTGTATTTTGTAAATTTTAAAAGGTTTATATTTAATTTTACACTGTTTTAATTTTAAAACATCTTTAACTTGTTTATTAAAAGGATACAATCTTTCGTTAATATCTAATTTTTTATCATATTTATCAAGTCCTTTTTTCTGTTTTTTATGCCACAACAAATCTATGTAAGAATGATGATGCCAAAAAATTGGATCATTTGGACTATACATAGTAGACATATCTCCATCTACACCACCCACATTTGAATGTACAAGTGCATGTGGAACTAGCTCTAAAATATCTCTAAATTCATCATAACTACCTTTTGTTTTTATTAATCTGTTAATATCTTTTTGTGAATAAAATGGATCAATCACTTCACTTCTTTTAAGGCAATGTTCTTCAGGATAACTAACTAAATAACATTCTTTAATACCCCAGTATTTCTCACCAAAAATAAATGATGAAACAGGATCAGAATAATCGATTGACCAGTCCCAATATGGAATTGAAATAGATGGATCTTTTGTTAACATCTGTAATATAGATTCGACGTGTAAAAGTAACATCCGATGCCATGGAAGAAATCGACCATTTTTATGTGCATAAGATTCTACTTCTACATGTATTTTTGATATATCGGCCAAATATCCCTTTTCTTTGAACAAATCAAATGCTGATTTGTATTTATTCCATTCTTCTATGTTCATGTCTCTAATTTCTTTACGTATTACAATTTTACATAATAGTAAAGCTAATAATAGCATTTATGCACTACAAAATTTAAAATTTTATATTTATTTTGAATTAATATTATAATTTTAAAAAATATTATATTTGGTTTAATTAAAGGTTTTTTTATGTAAATTTAAATTGTATATAATCAAAAAAATTCAGTGCAATTATATTTTTCATGTAAAATGAAAAATTTCGAAATATGAATAAAGTTATAAATAGTTAAAAGCATTTTTTTTAAACATACAAAAATTAAAAAATTTGTTAATACAAAAAATACAATAATATCTTAAAAAAGTAGAATTGAGTTTTGTAAATTAAATATAAACAATATTTTAAAAATCAATGTTTAATATTTTAGGATGCAAAAATAATATTAAACTATGTAAAATATTTTTTTATTTCTACATTTAGTTAACAACAATTTTTTTCAACTTATAAAATAAAAACAGAAATTTTGTGTTTAAATTTTTTAATAAAAAATATGATTAAATTCAAAGTTAATAAAATTTTTAAAAAAGATTACCATAACTAATAATAATTTTTAAATAAATTCAAAATTAACCCCAAATAATGTTAAAATTTTTAGATAAGTTAGACCCTCCAATTGATTATCATGGCCAAGAATTATCTAAGAAAATGTTTTATTTGTTAATATCTATAGGATATACAATTTCATTAATTACTGGGGTTTTTTTCCAAGATTTGAAATATACACTTTTTTTAGGAATTTTAACAGTTTTTATATTATTTTTGGTTTGTGTACCTTCCTGGGGATTTTATCGAAAAAATCCACTAAAATTTAAAGAAAAAAAAGATTAATAAAAATTGTTTTTATGTAAATATTTGTTTAAAATTTTATATTGATATGTAAATATGTTATCTTTTTATTAAAAAATATATTTTAAATTATTATTTTGTTTTTTTAAAGCTTAAGATTTTCTTAAATTATATTTAAATAATTTATGAATTTTTATTATTTATAAATACAATAATTATATTTAATACAAATTTCTTAATTTTTATATTATTTTATTTTTAGATTAATTATAAATACACTTCTTCTTTTTTAAGGTTGTTCATATTTTCCCTCTTAATATAAAATATCAATACATTTAAGAAATATTTTAAAAATGCATAAATCATTACTTTATTATGCATAAATGAAAAAACCTGTTTTATTTCTGAACACGTTTACCTTTGAATCACCATTTCCTACTTACTCTACAAATGACGATGATAACTTATTTTACGTTCCATCAAAAATACAAAAAACAGACATTTATAAACCAAAAATAACAAGAGGAAATAGTGACAACAAAGAAGGTAGATGTGATCTGTGCAACAAGTGGTACAATCTAAAAAATAGTAGTTATTGGTATCATATGAATTATATTCATGGCATAAGTTCTTCAGGTATTAAATATCCAGATCCTTGTTATAAAATTGTACACGGTAAACTGTATGGAAATTGTAAAAAATGTAATGATTGGATTTTCTTGGGGTATCGAACAGGTGATAAAAGTAGTAAATATGGATGGTATAAACACTGTCAGAAAATTCATAATAAAAATAAAAATAAAACATTATAGCGTGTAGAATATATCATCATTTTAAATTATTTTTTAATAAAATTTTAATTTAAATATTTTATTTTATGTAATTTATGGGGTTTGTAAAAAAATAAAAAAATATGTTAGCTCTAAAAATTTTTTAGAATATTTTAATTCATTTTGTTTTTAATAATATTATTTTTAAGAGAAAAAATTATTGTGCATTATTTAAAATTTGAATATAAAATTACAAAAAAAATTTAGTAAAAAATATTCTGTGAAATAAATTTTTAAAAAAAACTTTGTTGTAATCATTAGTCAATTCACTTGATTTTCTTTAATAACCATATTTTTTAAAATCTACAAATTTTTAATTTGTTTTTGCTTAATTAAACATATTTTTTAATAGACTTTAAAATATTCAACAAATATTGTGAACAATTTTTTTAAATTTATTATTATTATTAAATATAAATATATGATACTGACCAAGATAGATCATATTTTTAATTGTAAATATAAAAATATATTAATCTAACTACGTTTATAATTAAATTTACTATTATTAATTGATTCATTAATTCTTTAAAATACATTTTTTCAATTCCAAATATTAATAATTTATAGATGCAATATATTTAGTTTATTTTGTTAAACTAAAAAAATTTGAATAAATATAAAAAAAATTATATTAAAAATATATAAATTTTAAAAATATTTATTTATGACCAATAATATTTTATAGTAAAATTAAAAAATAGTGAATCAAATAAAAACATAATAAATTGCAATCACAAACTACAAACAAAATATTTAAAATTTATGAATAAAATTTTCAATTTCTTCCAATTCTTTAAATCGATGTTCTTTAATAGCTTCCTGAATATCTTGATTTTTTAATTCCTCTTCTATTTCGAAAGGATAAATTTTCATTAAAAGGATTAGAAAATTTTATTTTTTTAAAAATAAACATTTATAAACGCATAATTATCTTGAATATATTAATTTTTACAAAATGATTTCTTTTTTATAAGTAAATGTTTATGCATGTTTTATAATAATTTTTATAAAATAATACCAAAAGTAAAAATAATAGATAATTTAGTAATGTAAATTTATATATTTGAAAAAATGGCAAAATTATATAAAGTAAATATGTAAGTATTGATAAATAATAAAAAGTAATACACGAAATTTATATCAAGTGGTTAAACTTTTTATAAAAAAAAATGTTCTTTAATGCTTTTATTATTAAAATGGTAAAATATTATAAATTTTTTACTTTAATATTTCAATGTTTTTTAAATATTTAAGATTATAAAAAAATGATATATTAAATGACAAAATTTTTTTAGTTGTGTATGATTATAATATTGTTTATTTGTTACTTTGTCTTTTTATTTTTTAATCAAAAAAATTTGCAACAATATTAAATTTTAATTTTTAAAGTAAAAAAGCAAGTTTTATTTTTTTATTATCAAAAATTAGTATTTTTTTAATTAAAAATTAAAAACTAAAAATACAAGATGTCAAATTTAAAAATTTATCAGAAATCAAAAAAAATTACATATTACTTAATCATTTAAAATGATAATTTCTATAAAAATTATATTTTTAAAATCTTAATGATTAAAAATCAAAAAAATATAATTTTTAAAAATGATACTTGTATAAATATTTAAAAAAATTTGATAATATTTAAAATAGAAAATTATTATTTAAAAACATTTGAATATTTAAGTTTAAAAACGAAAATCAGCGATAAAAACCTCCAAATTTATAACAACAAATATCAAGAAGCATTAAAGATTTTTTCTAATTAAATTTCAGAAATATAAAACTAGGATAAAAATTAAAAATGATAATTAAAATGTAAAAATATTTTTATCAAGTTATAAAAAAGAAATAAAATTTTTAAAATGCATATAAAATGAAATATATTTAAAATATTTAAAAAAAATTATAATAAAAAAAAATAATTTAAATTTATTATATATAAATTTTTATTAAAATATTGATTTTTATATTTTATTTTTTTTTATCCCATGACTGAGATCAAAATCGATGAACAGAAATTCTATAAAAGATTAGAGAAGTTAAGGTCTGTAGTACAGGATCCTCTTGCTATATTTTTAGGCAGTAAAATGGATTTAGAACAAGCTAATTTAAATTCAGCCTTGTGTAATTATTTATTAGGGTATGAATTTCCAAATACTGTAATTTTATTGTCTAAGAATGTTGTAATTTTTGGTACAAAAAAAAGACTTGATTTTTTTGAAAATATATCTGGTATTGAAACACACATTATTGATAAAACTTTTGAAAATATTTCTGATATTTCAAGTTATTTAGTAAAAATTCCAAATTTATGTTGTGTTGATTTGAAAAAAATTAAAGGTAATTTTTGTGATAACATACTAAAAAATATTAATGTTAAAGATATTTCAGACGAAATTCAGACTTTATTTCTGTATAAAGATTTTGATGAAATAGAAAATTGTAAAAAAGCTGGAATTATTATGAATTATATAATTAAGAATTGTACTGAATATGTTAAAGATAACACTTTTAATCTTGATAAGTTAGAAGACTTCATTGAAAGACCTATAGATGGGATTGATACTTCTAATGTAGAATATGGGTTTGCCCCTGAAATTTCTAGATATTCTTATAGGATTGGTATAAGATATAATGGATATTGTGCAGAAGCAGGAAGAACTGTTTATTCTGATATGAACATTTTTTATAATACTCAAAAATTTATTTTAAATTTAATTCGAGTTGGTGATAATTCAAAGATTATTTATGAAAAAGTTAAGGAATATTTAATAAATAATGATTTGGAAGTTGATGATAATTTTTTGTATACAACAGGTTTATTAAATGAAGAAGTAAGTTTTGCAAATGAATTTAGAGTTCGAAATGGACTAGTATTTGTTTTAAAATTGAGCAACGGTTCTTCAATTTTAAGTAATACTTTTTATATGAATGATGTTCCTGTTTTTATTACTTTAAATGATAAGTACGAAGATTATTTAGACAAGAGACCTAGATTTAGAGATAAATCTAGAGAATATGAACATGATATTCGTAGGAAAGAACATCAAAAAGAATTATTAGAAAAATTAATCGAAGATCAATTAAATTTTTATAAAAGTAAAAGTAATAAAAATCTAGAAACCGATAGTGAAAAAAAGTGTAAAACTTACTCTAAAGAAGGACTTATCCCAAGAAAAGGAAAAATAGTTGTTGATTTCATGAACAATGCTGTTTGTATTCCACTTGGTGAATATGTAGTACCATTTCATATATCTAGTATAAAAAATGTTGTTTTGGTTGATGAAACAATTTTAAAATTTAATTTTGATATTTCTCAAAACAAAAATTTAAAATTTCTTAGTTCAATTAAATGTATAAATGTAAATGACAAAAATGGAAGACAAATTTATGATGATATACAAAATTTAAAAAATAATTTTTCGGTTTGTTCAGATAAAGAAATTATTACACAAGATAAATTGATTGAAAGTTCTAAAAAAGCTACTTTAGAAAATGTTTTTATGAGAACAGACATTAAAACAGCAGTAAAAAAAGAAAAACAGGAAACCTTGAACTTCATGAAAATGGTTTTAGATTTTCAGAAGATAAAATTGATATTTTGTTTTCTAATATAAAACATGCTTTTTTTATTAAAGGAGATGTTCAAAATCGTACAATTCTTCATTTTTATTTGAATAATCCAATATTGGTAAATCTTAAAAAACAAAAAATATTCAATTTTATCAAGAGGCTGGAATTAACTTAACTTATAATACTCATAAACGAGGAGATGAACATATGGAGTTTATAATGGAAAAAGAAGAACAAGATAAACAAAAAAGACTTAATTATTTATTTGAAAATTTTGTATCATCTGTCGAAAACACATCACAATTGAAAATTCAAAAACCTAAAGACGGTTTTTATGGTGTACCTTTAAAGGAGTCAGTTCTTGTTCAAAGAACTCATGAATGTTTAGTTGCATTACATGAACAACCTTTTTTTGTAGTCACATTAGATGACATTGAAATAGTTAATTTTGAAAGGGTAGCATACAATGTTAAAACATCGGATGTAATGTTTATTTTTAAAGACAAATCAATTCCACCTGCCAAAATTCTATCAATTGAATCTGCATATATGAACAAATTTAAGGATTATCTTGATTCTAACAATATAGTTTTTATGGAGACTATTTTTAACATTCAATGGAAAAATGTACTAAAGAAAATTATGGAAGATCCAATTTCATTTTATGAATGTGGAGGATGGACTGAATTAGTAGTACAAGACGAGGAATCTGAAGAGAGTGAAGAATCATCAGATATAACTGAAAGTAGTACTGAATCTGTCGATTCTGAATCTACTGGAGCTACTACTATAAGTAGTGAATATAGTACAGAAGAAGAATCTAGCTATGAGGAAAGTAGTGAAAGTGATATGAGTGTATCCAGCGACGAGGATGATTATAAAAAGAAACGAAGACGATAAATAAAATATTTATGTTTTTTTATATATTTTAGTTTTATTTACATAATTTGTTTATCTTTAAATTAAATGTATCTATTTTATAATTAATCCGCTTATATTAAATTTTTTGTCTATATTATTATTTATTTCAAGTAGATTTTTAGTATTAATATAATTATTTCTTGTAAAATTTTTAGTATTTTTAAAAATTTGATATAAATATATTTTATGAATCATAAGAATTTTAATAGATTGTTTTTATAATATAAAGATAGTAATATGCAAAAACAAATTAATTTATTGTTTCATAAAAATATTATTTTAAGAAATCTTGTTTTAAATAATATCATGTTAAGTTTTTATACTTTAAAAAATTTAAATGATTTAATTGATGATTACACTTTATTAATATTTAAAATATACATAATTATATCTCACAATAAAATTTATTTTATTTTTAGACAAGGCATAATCATACTTATTTATAAAAAGTTATTTGAAAATAAAATTTTTTCACTGTTATTATAAACCATATTTAATGAATTCTTTATTTATGTGGTATTATAAAAAATTAATTTTTTATATATAATGTAAT
>KE647331.1:28065-43291 GCA_000447185.1 Vairimorpha apis BRL 01 | reverse complement strand
TTTAAATTGCATTATTGATGTCTTAACTTTTTGTATAAAACAAAGATTATTTCTTTGAATAAATAAACAACTTTAAAAAACAAATAATAATTATTTTTTTATTTTAAAGTTATTTAAACAGGAAATATCAAATTTGCATATAAAATTTACGTAAGTAAAATTTGTTAAAATTATAGAAAATGTAAAATATATTCTACATATAACAATTAAAATATATATCTAGCATTATCTACGGGTAGTCGCCCTGAGGATAGGAAATCCTCGATAATACAGCGGCGACCACCTAACACATTATTGTTAAATGTAAATTGTTTATTGTATTTTATATTATCGTTCCCGCGTGGGTAAGCATAGCTTCGGTCGTGTCTATTGTTTTTATTTCTTAACATTATTACTCTAAAATATATTCTTATTATTCGTAGGGTTATAAAAATTGAAAATATTTATACAAAATATTTTCTAGAATTGTTTAACCCTTCCATGTGGTACTATACCACATTGTCGTTTAATTAAAAATAGTTTTAATTCTATAAAAAAATTAAGATATCATTAGTTTTATATTTTAAAAAAATAATTAATCAATTTATTATTTTTTAATTTTATTTATAAATAAAATACAAAAAAATAATCTATACATTTAATTTTATAAAAATTAAAAATAATTGCATAATTATTTTGAAAAATGATTTTTTAATTTATATTTTTTAATTGGAAAAATTAGTTTATTTTGTGTAAATTTAATTTATTACTATTTTATGCTAATATTATTTATTTAAATTTTTAAAAATTGAAAATTAATTTGTATATTTTTTTAGTATTTTTTTAATTAATTATATAAAAAAAAATTATTTGCCCAAATATGATATCTTTAAAAAATTCAGTTGAATATTTTATATTTTATATTCATATATCATATGTAATATCATCAAATATAAGTTCATCACCAGATAATTTGAATTGTTTTGATTTTAATGATAACGGTAAAGGATGTTTCATTAATTATCATTGCAATTTTTGTAATACTGATAATTTATATTATACTAATCCTGGAAATTATTATGTAACAAACAATGGTGAAATCTTTTATTATTATACACCAATTAATAATTTGTTTTATAATAAATATGATAATATTTTTAGCAAAAATAATAAAGCTACTAATTCTCGACACAATATAACGAATAAAAATAAAACCTACTCAAAATCCAAATATATAAGTGTTAAAGAAAGATCGCATCAAAAAAATTTAGACAGTAATAATTCTAAATTTGCAGATAATATGGATGATTGTCTTGATGAATTAAAATTAGAATCTATTGATTTTTTAGAAATGTCTTCATGTCAAGAATTACAAGATGATAGTAATAACAACAAAATTATTACATATGATGCATCGAATTATCTTCATAATTTCAATAATTTAGATTTATTTAGAGATTTTTGTCCATATTATGTAAATTGGCAGAATTATTAAATTATCATGAATTTTAACAAAATAAATTATTTTCTTACACATTTTTTTACATTTTTAAAAAAATGGTTTATAAATTACTACAAAAATTAAAGTTATAGTATAAATACAATTTATCTATGAAATTTTTTACTTTTTTTGATAAATAAATATATTTTTGTTTCATAGCTTAAATTAAATATATAAAATTTAATATATTTTATGTAAATGTAAATTTTTAAACTTCTTTAAATCAAATTTTTAAATGTATTTTGATTAATAATATTTTATTTAAATAATGAACAAAAATAATATCAATTTTAGAAAAAAATCTATGTAAAATGATAATTATTTTATAGTTTTTAAATTTTATAAATATGTTTAATTTTTTCATATCTTAAGTTTATTATTAACTTTTTTATCTTGTAAATTATTATTTATATAGTTGTTAAAAAAATTTAAGATGGTTTGAAATTCATGATATTTATAAAATGTTTTGTATTAAAAAAAAATTATTTATTTCATTTAATATATTTATAAAAGAATAAAATTTAATGAAATATGTCAATTTAAATAAGAATTAAAATTTCTTAAATTTACCAACATTTAAATAAAAAAATTAAAATAAAAAATCTATTAATTTTAACTAAAAAAATTAACGTAATTAGAAGAAAAATGATACAATTAAAAAAATTATATAGAAATTAAACTATAAGTTTTTTTTAAATTTTACTATAAAGAAATAAATGAGAAACAAAATTTACAGCAAAAAACATTAAAATAATATAACAATATGAATAAATTATTTTAAAATAATTTTAAAACTAATAGATCAAAACCAACATTAAATTAAATATCAAATATTTAATTCATTTTTGTATGTAACAGAAAACTTTTATATATTTAATAAACGATAAAAGTATTTAATAAGAAGTTTTTTGGTTTATTACATATATATAAATAAAATTTTATATTTTTGTACAATATATGATTAAAAAATATAAATAGAAAATGTAAATTCTTTATTTTTATTTCTTATTTTTAAATTTATTTTATAATACACAAATTTACAATTAAGTGTAATAATTTTTGATTTAAAATTTATTTTATTCATAAGTATATGTTTTTGTAAAAAAATAAAAACAATTTATAAGTATTATTTAAAATATTATTTATTTTACTAAATTATTGTAATATTTTTCATATTACAACTTCTATTTTATAAAATCTTTTTTATTTAATTCTGATAAACAAAAAAATAATAATTTTGATTTACAAAACTAAGTAATAATTTTTTTAATTAAAAATCTCTAGTCTTTATATCCACATCATCATAATATTGCACACTACAATCAATCATACCTAAAATTTCATCTAATGACTCTTCATTTTCATAATCTAACAATTTAAAATCAATTTCTGCAAACTCATAAATTTTTTTATATAAATTATTACTTTCAGAATTAGACTCCAAATTATCCAAAAATTCACAAATAACATCTGCTCCAATTAAATCGACTTTAGATAAAATAAAAAACATAGAAAGTTCAAACCTAGACATACAAATGTATCCACATAACAAATTACCCATAAACTTACCTAAATCAAGAACAGACTGACTATCAACAAAATACAGAATACAAGATTTAAACATTGAGTTTATAAACGATACAATATTTTTAAAACTAACGCTATGCATAAAAAGTTCAATCTGTCCAGGACAATCGAACACTAAAAACTCGTAATTATCAAAATCTAATTCTTGTATATTCTCATATAATAAATCAAATGCTTGCATGAGACTACCATTTGGACCTAAATCTTCGTACTCCATTATTTCGGTTGTGCTGATGTAATCTCTTATGTCTATTATGTAATCATATCTTTGTATTGATGACGGATCTAAGTTTATAAAATTAAAAGTTCTGTTTATTATTTGTGAATGTGATTGTAAATTAGTACAGAATGTTGTTTTACCAGAACCAGCTGGACCAAAAATAAATAACGAGTGGCCCATTTGTAGGGGAGTTTTTAGAAAATTCTAAATACATTTATTTGTAAATTTATTTATAAAATTTTTAACTATTATTATTATGTTTTAAAATTATGTAAATATCTAAAATTATAAGAAATATTTTACTAAATAATAATAATGTGATATGTATATATAGACTTTACTTTATAACATTTAATAATGTATTTATAAATTAGTTTTTTGTTTTTATTTTTAAATTTTTTTTTATAAATACAAGTATTAAGTCATATATAAATAAAACATTTTCGAAAATATTTTTATAAATTTATTTATTTAAAAAGGTTCTATAAAATCGTTAAAATCATTTATTTATAATAAAAAGATTAAATATTTTGCCAACATAATTAAAGTTTTTTAAGAAAAATCTTTTTTAAAATTTACACAAAAAATAACTAAATTATGGTAAAAAAATCTATTTTATAAAAAAAGAAGCCCTCAAATGGAAAATGAATTTGATATTTTTTCAGATTTTATAGACAAAATAGTGACAATACAACAATTAGATGATACAGTTATAAATGGAAAGCTTGTATCAATAGACGGTTATTTTAATGTAATATTGACCAATTGTATTATAGATGGAGAACAAAATGGATTTGAAAAGATGTTTATAAGAGGCACTCATATAGAACATATTTTTATAAAGTGAATGTTTTGAAATGAATTTAATATTGTATAGATGTTTTTATAGTATTAGAAATTTTGATTTGTTTAATAAATAAATAATATTTTAAGTAAAATATTTGTTTAAAGAAAATTTTTTCATACATAAAAGATTAATTATATTACGAACATGGCATTATTTATTTTTAAATAGATGTAATTTATTCTACACTTTTTTATGTATAAAATTAAATATTTTTTAATTTTTTTATGTATGTAATACAAATAAATTTACTTTTCACATAATTAAAACAGGCGATATAAAAATTAAATAGAAATTTTTAATGAAAACTATCTCGAATCTAATGTCTTTTCTATATAAAAGCATATTTAAAATGATTATAAAAATAAATAATACAAAAATATTTAAAATCTTTTTAATATCTATTTATAATTGAATAAAAAGATTTTAGGAATCGTATTGCTAAAAAATTCTGTAAATTTTCATTCTTATAATTTAAATAAAATTTTAATATATAAAAAACATTTTATCTAAAATTAAAGAATTAAAACTTATTAAATTAAAAGCTATTTTGCAAACAATAACATTTGTTAATATATAATTTTTATAAAAATAGATAACATTATAAAAATACAAAATTTTAAAAGTTAAAAAAAATTCATACAATACAAAAATAATAACATATAAAACAATTATAAAAAATTATTTTTAAACTACATATCTATAAAGATAATATATTTTGAAATTGCATAAAACATTTATATAAATATATTGCAATATTTAATTTTATCTCCCCATGTATCCACTTACGCTGGTAAGACTAAGCAAAAACAAATTTGTCAATATAGAATTTAAAAACGGGAAAATAGGACGAGGGTTTTTAAAAAAATGTGACTTGTTAATGAATTTACATTTTGTAAATTTAAATATAGAAGATCCAGATGGAACAAGTGTTTTATATCAGGAATGTTATGTAAGAGGTACAAGTGTAAAAGTTGTGCAAATTGATTTATCGTTATTAAAAAAAGCTATTAATTAAATTTTGATTTGTTATTATTTAATAAATAAGTGATTTTTGATATTTTAAAATTATTGTATTTGATTAATTTAAAATAATTTATAAAACATAATTATGAATAAATATATATTTAAATAATACTTTGTATATAATTTACCTTTCTCTTTTTATATAAGCTGTGTATACTTTATTAAAAACAAGTAATTTTACAATAAAAATAGATTGTTTTTTTAAGAATTTTTGAAATATAATTTGTTTAATTTGAGATCGACTTTGTTCAAAAAGTAGTTTTCAGAAATATTTTTAGTTTTAACTTTTTCTAGTATATTTATAAAAGAAACATTAATATATGTTTTAATGATATTTAAATTATTTTTTAAATATAAAAAATAAATATAAATTTTAATAGATGAATATATAAAAATAATTTATTTAATATGTGATTTATAGTAAATTAAAAGTAATTTTACATTTTAAACAATTTAAAAGTATTAAATTAAACAATTTTATTAATATAAAAATTTCTTTTTATAAATCATAACAAAGAGATATTTTTAGTTTTTCATATTTTATTTATCTAATTTATAATCTATTTTTTTAAGTAATAAATTATTATTTTTAAAAAAAAGAGCAAAAATACAATTTGATTAATATATCTTTTTAATAAAAAAAGTTTTTAAATATATTAATTTAAAAATTTACTTAAATTTAAGAATTCTATTTATTAAAATTAATTTTTAAACAAAAAATCTAAAAATAATCAATTTTTAAAAAATAAGTTTTTAAATTAAAAATAAAAATAATTTTAAAATTAATAAGAAATTTTAACTAATTTAAAAAATTAACAACAACATTCAAAATCAATTTATAAATAATTTAAATTAAAAAATTTAACTATTTTTACCCATGGAGTTTAAATCAGAAAAAACAGAGTTATTATGGAAAAATTTAACTTTGACTTTACCTGATAGTACAAAAAAACTCTTAGAAAACGTAAGTGGTTCTGTAGGTCCATCATCTATGACAGCACTTATGGGTCCTAGTGGTGCAGGAAAAACAACTTTACTTAATGCCATAGCTGGACGGTTATCTAACAATTTGCAATTAACAGGTGAAATTTTTTTAAATGGAAGACCTAGAAATAAAAAAACATGGTCACGTATTATGGGATACGTTGAACAAGATTTTTACGGTTATGAATATCAGACTGTTTATGAGACATTAGAGTTTGCTAATAAAATTAAAGGATCTTCTAATAATGAAGAGTATGATAATAAAAATAATAATAATTTTAATGGAAATTCTATTAGCAATAATAAAAACAGTTCAAATTATAATACAAAAACAACAAATATAGATAACGTCTGTAAAATACTTGGACTAACTCATCTCAAAAATTCATACATTTCAGAATTAAGTGGCGGTGAAAGAAAACGTGTTTCAATTGGTGTAGAACTTCTTGGAAATCCCCCATTACTATTTTTAGATGAACCGACAAGTGGATTAGATTCATACAATGCTATTAATATACTAGAACTATTAAAAAAGCTCACCACATACGGAAAAACTATACTTGTAACAATCCATCAACCTTCATTTAAGCAAATAGAATATTTTTCTAAACTTCTTTTACTTTCACAAGGAAATATGGTCTACGAAGGAGAAGTTTTGGGATGTATAAATTGGTTTAAAAGCATAGGATATGAAATACCACAAAACACAAATCCGACAGATTTTTTCTTAGATCTCGTATCTATAGATACGAGAAATGAACAAACACAAATAAATTCATATAATAAATTAAAAACTATAAAAAATAAATGGATGAAAATTTACAAACAACCGGAAATTCATTTAACAAATATAGTAAATGTAAACGTAAACAATTCAAAAATTGTTTTTATCTACCTTTTAAAAAGAAACATAACAAATTATTATAGAAAAAAAAATATTTAATTATTAAAATATGGCAAAAAATAATGTTTTTACTCATTTTTGGTCTAGCATATCTTAGAATGGGGTACACAACAAATGACGTTATGAGTAGACGAGGTTCGTTTACTTTTCTAGTACTCAACAATTTATTTGGTGTTTGCACCCCGATATTCAACAGTTTTCCAGAAGAAAAGCGTGTAATTGTAAGAGAACGACGCTCAGGAATGTACAGTGGATTTAATGCATATCTTTCTAAATATATATCAGAAATACCGTTTAATTTATTATATGAAATGATTTATTTTGTTTGTTTGTACTGGATTATCGGATTAAATCCATCAGCAGGTCGGTTTTTTATTTGTTTTATTATCGTTTTTTCTATTGTTCTTTTTGCTTTAGCTTTTGGTCTTACCGTTTCTACAATGTCTCCTGCACAAAATATAGCTCAAATAATAGGGTCAACAGTTATTCTTCTATTTACTGTTTATTCTGGTGCATTTGGTAGTACTGCTATCATACCATCTTGGTTAAGATGGTTAATTTACGTTTCTCCTGCTTATTACGGATACACAGCTATTTTACAAAACCAGTTTCGAGACACAACTTTTTATAGTTCTAAAACTGGCAATCCTGTCCCTGGGGAATCGCTTATTTATCAAAATGATACTACTATAGTTGGTATGTGGTGGTGTATCTTATTGTTGTGGCTGTATACTATTGTATGGATATTAGCTGGATGTTTTATAATGGAAATAGTTACACGGTCTGAATACAAATTAGAAAAACAGACAGATGAAGATTTATAAATTTGATTGACGTTTTATTTTATATTTCATTTTTTATTAGAATAATGAATTATTATTAACGTATTTATAAGTATATTTAAATTTCCAAATAATTATGAAATTTATTTATATTACAAAAGAGAATGTGATTGTAATATAATTTAATTAAATTTTTTTAAATAATCAAGAGAAAACGTATTTAATAATATTTTGAGTAATTTTTATAAGCAAAAACGTATTTAATAATATTTTGATTAATTTTTATACAAAAAAAGTATTTAATAATATTTTGAGTAATTTTTATAAGCAAAAATGTATTTAATAATATTTTGATTAATTTTTATAAGCAAAAACGTTTTTAATAATATTTTGATTAATTTAATTTTTGAAATTTTTTAAAAAATTATGATAAATTTATATTTGCTAAAAAGATTATTTTAAATGTCAAAAAAATATTATTTTTAATTTATAAAACGAATTAAAAAGTTAAATTAAGATACACAAAAAAATAATCATTCGATTAAAATTTTAAAGAGTTAAAAAGATTATGAAAATGACAATATATAATTTATTTCATATTATAAAATTATGTTTAATAAAAAAACACAAACAAAATATATTAAAATTAATGATTATATACCAACAGATATAAATTATTTTAATATATAAAATATTTATTTTTAATCAGAATTTTATTAAAATTTTGAACAAAAACTCTTTCAAATTAATTTATTAAAATTTACCAAAATATGAAATTTCTTTAAACAAACAAAAAACCACCTTCACATTCATTGATAGCATACAAAACTTTTTCTCTCAATACCTCATACGAACTATATTTAGGCATAACCAGCCAATTAATACAAGTATGAGCTTCAGGTAACCCATCCAAATCTTTATCACTTTTACGTATTGTAAAAACACAGTCTTCACCTTTATTAACTAAGTTTTTAAATCCACCAAAAGGAACTCTGGGCGATCCAGTACAAAACATTAACAATTTAGACTTTTCTTGTAACGTAAAACTACGTACAGCTTTCCAAAACCAAATAACATTAATATCATCTTCACTAAAACCTTCAGTATATTTAGTATTTTTGATCCAATCATCGACATCAATATCATTTGACCCACATATCAACAGTTCAAATTCTGCTGAACTCAAATTTTGAATCAATTGTTGATCAACTATCTCAAATAACCCTTTTTTAAAAAAAAAGTTGGTCACTTATTATATTTTCAAATTTGTTTTTTATTAACAAATCAATATATTCTTTTTTGTTATCGTTAGTTACTTTTATATTTCTACCATTATGTTTCAAATCAATTTCTTTTGGTTCATTAAAATCGTAATATTCAACAGAAAAAACTAAGTCTAAATCTGTTACGTCTTCGTTTAATACACTCATGTATGATGCGTAAAGTTCTTGATCAATAATTTTTATATCTTCTAACGTATTTTCGTATCCCAATAAATAATTAAAAACTGATCGTTCAAAAGGTATGTTGACTGAATATCCTTCTATTAATATTTTAGCTAAAATTCGTCCAATAAAATAGAAATATTCTAAATGATTTTCAATTTTGTTGCTGCAATGAAATGGTAAAATTTTTGAATTAGATCCAGATGAAAAAATAAATAAACCGAATTCTGGATTTAGTATGTTATTAACCACTAAATTTATCCATTCTCTAGTTAAACCACCAGCATCTATTCCTTGTTCGTTTTCAAACTCTATTTGTAGCTCTTGATATTTAAATTTATCTATTGATATGTTTCTCATTTGATTTATTGAGTCATAAACTATCGTATTACGATTAATTGTAAAAATGTATCTGTTACCACGAAAATACCACTTCCTACGCAAAAATCCTCTTATACTTTCAACTTTTTTATTAAAGTTTATAATATCGATATCAGGATTATTTTCAGCATTATTTGTAAAATCGTCATATGATTTTGATTTTATGTTAAATATACGAAAAAATAATGATATTATTATTGCACATACACCTATTGATGCTGCAGCTACTATTAGTTTTGTCTCCATACCCTTTGTTTAATTTATTTTTTTTGTTATTTTTTTAATTTTTTAATTTATTATTATCAGTTTTTTTAAATACAAAATTGATTTTAGTCAGTTTAATTTATTTTTGATAAATTTTATTTGGTAATACTTTTTTTATTAAAGGATAGTTGTATTATAAATTCATATAGAATTTAAATATTAGTTTAAAAGTATATTAAATTAAATTTATTTGTATTTTTTAAGGATTGAAATTTTATTTTATAATTGATTAGTATTAAAGTATTTTTATTAAAGTTAGTGTAGTTTTAAACTTTTAAATTTTTTCTAAATAATAAATTATGAATATTTATATTATAGTCTATTTATTTGTATAATGTAAAAGATTTAAAATATATTTTATAAAATTTTAGTTTAGAATTTTCTTATTTATACATTAAAATAAATTAAATATTTGTTATAATTTTAAGATGATGATTAAATAATTGTATTTTATAAAAAAATTATTTGGTTTATAAAGATGATAAAATTAGAGATTTTGAATCCAAAAAAATAATTATTTTAATAATTTAGTAATTTTAAAAAACTTAAAAAATATGAATTTGTTTTTTCAAATATGTACTCAAAAAAGTTTGTTATAAAAATTTAAATAAGATAATTTAAAAGATATAAATTTTTTTTATTATTTAAAGTAAGTTATTATAAAAAATATCATATAAAAAAATCGTTACTTTTTAAAATCATATTTCAAACAGTATATTTACATTTAAAAAAGTTAAACTTTTTTCAAGAGATTATATTTAATCTATAAATATAAAAAATATTTCATTTAATTAAAAGAAATTTAAATTATAACTCTTCTAAATATTTATATATAAAAGATTGTATTTGAATTATAAGTGTTAAATTTTACAAATAATATATTTTATGTATACATAATTTTTTAAAAAACATAAGTTTACTTTTGTATAAAATAATTTTTATTTATTGAAAAAATGTTTATTGAATGTATTTTATTTAAAAAGATGTTTACAATTGAAAAAGTATATAAAACATTAATATACAATAATATAAAATTAATATATAAAGGGTAATATCAATTACAATTTAAAATTTATTAAATAAGAGAAAAATTCTTTAGTACGAAAAATCAAAAAAATAAAAGATTAAATGTCTTTTTACAAACAACATTTTTTATAGAAATATAAATTTTAAAGTTCATAATGTTTTTTAAATCATTCTTAACATTCAATTTTATGTAATAAAATTAATTATATGATAAATCAACCATAATTAATTAAAAAAATTAATAATTTATATTATGTTAATTAAAAATATGTATTAGAATTATACATTAAATGTAAATTTAAATAACTGTTTAATCTGATAAAAGAAAAATTCAAACCAATGTTATTTTCTAACAAATATTTTAAAGTTATTATTTGTTAGATAAATATTATAAAAATTTTTATTGTCATAATGTTAACAAAAAAAATAAATTTATCTTAATAGGAGTTTATAAAATTTTATTTTCTTTAAAAAATTTTAAAATATATTACAACATAAAAAATTGTTTATTATTATTACATTATTATAAAATATTTTTTATTTTTTACAATAAAATATTATCATTTCTATTTTAAAAATATTTTAATATATAAAAATTATACTTTATTATAATATTTAAAAACTAATTGTCTTTTTAAAATTTAAATTTTAATATTTCATCATAATTTTTAAAAAGTCGATTTCTTCTTAAAAAAATTTATTTTTAACATTATTCAAATATTATGTTTAAATTTAGTTTAAAATTTAAAATTTTATATAAATAATATTTTATGTTAAAAATTTTTAAAACAGAAATTACTTCTTTTATCAAACTATATTTTTTACTTTAATAAAATATTTTTTTAAATTTAAAAAAAAATTTAGTTTCTCCTATAAATAATTAAAAATTTACATTTTAATTATTCTTTTATAATTTATTAAAAATGAAGAAAGTTCATTAAACAAAAAAATTACTTTAAAAAAATTTAATTATATTTGAATGTCAATAAATCCAGATATTTTAGTAGAAGCTGTTTCTAAATTTATTTAATTTTTAAGATATTGTATTTTATATAATACAAAATTTATTTAGAATTAATAAAATATGTTATAAATAAAAGAGAATTTTTAAATTATAATTGTACTATTTATACAGAGATAACAGCAAAATTAAAAAATCTATTATTTTAATAATATTAACAATAGAAATAATAATTTTTTATATGAAATATTATAATACCATTAATATATTATTATATTTTATTTCTTATATAAAATGTTAAAATTCAATTGTACTTTAATATTAATAAAATATTATAAAAAATATAAATATTAAAAAAAACTTTTTATTTATTTAAATCCTCTCTAAATTCAATACAACTATAAGCATAACAACAACTATTTTGTTGCTGTTGATCATCATTTAATTGTCCATCGTCACTTTCCTCAATAATTCTATCACTTTTCCAATTATCGCTAATTTTTTTATTTTATTAAACAAGTTTTTTCCAGTAGTAGCAAAAAACACGTATTCTTTTGGTAGTCCGTATCTGCAGAAAGCTTCAATAAATATTTTCATAAGTTTTATATGAACAAGAATTTTATATAGTTCTTTAAAATGAGTTTCTACAAATAGAATAAGTGTTTCCTTTGAACTTATATAAGATGATGTATTAGAATTATTTATTGTTGAGGTAGTGTTAGATTTATCTAAATTGGAATCATTTATATTACTATTATTTGTGTTTCTACTACAAGTATCTATATTTCCATTTATATTACAATTACTTATATTAATACTATCATCTATTTCAATAATATCATCTTTCCCATCATTTTTTTCATCTTCTACACATTTTTTAATATGAAAATTCATTATTTCACATTCCTTAACAAATTTATCCAAACAATTTTTCAACATTACAACACGAAACAAACAAAACATTTTATCTTCATCAATTTTTTCAACAGTATCTTCAGACAAAATAGATTTAACCAACTCTATAAACCGGCCTATTTCATTTTTATTTACAACAACAAATACTTCATCTAAAAATTCGTATTGACTTTTAGTGTAATTCAAATCTCTTTCCATTAAATTTCCTTTAGTTCTACGTATTAATTTGTCAAATTCTTCTTTTAACTTTATATGTTGATCTTTTTTTGCATAGAATAATTTTTTAAGTATTGATAGATCATAAGTTACCATATTTATACATTCTTCAATGTCAAGTGTGTTATATTTTGAAGTGTCCCATTCTAAATTTTGTTTAGTAAATTTAAGTTTAAAATTTGTATAAGATGAGGATATATTAGATGTATTACTACTATTATATATATTACTATTACTATAATCACATTCTTTATAAACAGAAGAAAACATAGAAATCAAATCAATACATTCTTTTTCTATTTTTTGTAGTTTATCATCATGTGCACTACTTTGTGAAATATATAGATTTGTAAAAACAGGAATATTAATTTGTATAATGGACATTCTATTTTCCTGTTCTATTATTTTCAATTCTTCTGATATATTTAGATTAGATTCTGAAGGAAGGCCAACGAAGAGAAACATGAGGGTTGTTTTTTTTGATTGTGTGTTTATAAAAAGGAATGTTTTAAGTATATAAAGAATGGTGAATTAAATATCTATGTTTATGTAAGAGATTATATTAAAACTGTATTTGTGTTTATAAAGTTTAATTTGTAAAATTTAATTAATAATTTGTGTTTGAATGTATCAGAATTTTTAAAGATAAATTTTAACTTTAAAATTTGTTAAAATAGAAACTTATTAAATAAAAGTTAACTAATAATATTATTTTATTTGAGAAATTTTTTTTATAGGTTTATATGAAATTAATATTAAAAAATGTTTTTGTAAAATTAAAAATTTATTTATATAAGGTAATTCATTATAAATACAATATAAACATTAATAAAATAATAATAATAAATTAAATAAACTAAAATATTTATTTTTGAAAATTTATCAATTTTAATAAAAATAGTAAAAATACTATCGCTTTAAATACAAACAATTTTAATAATTTTTTAATAAAATAATTTATTTCTTTATTTTATCATTTTCTCTAAGTACATCCACTTGTTTGAAAAAATCAATCAACTTGTTCACATCATCTATGGCACTCACACTGTATTCTTGTATGACATATTTTCCATTATTTGATAATTTGTATTTTATTGTAGTTTTGATCTTTTTCTCGTCTGACATAAAAAATTTGATTTTTAAGGGGGAAATGTATTTTTAAATGAAACGGTGAAAAGATTAAAACGGGGTATAAAATAAGGAGAAGAAGTTTGTGTAGTATATATTATTATCATAAATTATAATTTAATTGTTTATAAGTACAAAAAATATTTTTTTATTATAATCATTCATAAAAAAAATTTTATAGATTTTATATAAGTTTATATGATCTTTTATAAATTAAAAATAAATCTTTATAAATTTAAAATAGTTAATAAATTATGTATAAACAAAATTTTAGATAATATATTAATACATTAAAATTTTATTAATAATATTTAATCTATTTATATTTTTTTTAATTTGGCTTTGTTTCGTATGATAAAAAAAATTTTATATATCTGAAGATTGAATACAAATTATAATCATATTGGCATATAAAAAATCTTAAAAAAAAATTTTGAAATATATAAAAACAATTATATACTAAATAAATATTTTATATTTATTTAAAAAGATATTTGAAACTTTTTAAAATGAGTATTTAAAGTTTAAATAAAAAAAATATCGTGAATTTACAAAAATCTCTTAATATTTTAATAATAAGTCATAATATAATTTTATAAATTCTCAATATTATTATTTTTATTAAACTAAGATAATAAATTGATAAAAAAGATTTATCAAATAATTATTTTACAATTATTTATCAAATATATAATAAAAAAGTAAATTATTAAATATTTTTAAATTTTAAGGACGATAGATTTTAAAAGAAAAAATTTTATAAATATATAATAAAAAAGTAAATTTTAATTTTTTGGATTTTATGAAGTTAATTTTTTTTAAAAATTAAAATATGAAAATAAATAAATCATAAAATATTTAATATTTGTCACAAAATTCAATATAATTAGATAAACTATCAAATTTAAAATGAAAATAAATGACACACATATTAAGAAAACAATAAAAAATTTATAAAATTGGATCATTTAATATTGTCTTTTTTCTATTAAAATATCTCAAATTTAAATAACTATGGTAATTTTTTGTTAAGAATGTATTAATTTTATAATAATCAAAATCT
>KE647331.1:17744-28045 GCA_000447185.1 Vairimorpha apis BRL 01 | reverse complement strand
TTATAATTTAATTGTTTATAAGTACAAAAATATTTTTTTATTATAATCATTCATAAAAAAATTTTATAGATTTTATATAAGTTTATATGATCTTTTATAAATTAAAAATAAATCTTTATAAATTTAAAATAGTTAATAAATTATGTATAAACAAAATTTTAGATAATATATTAATACATTAAAATTTTATTAATAATATTTAATCTATTTATATTTTTTTTAATTTGGCTTTGTTTCGTATGATAAAAAAAAATTTTATATATCTGAAGATTGAATACAAATTATAATTATATTGGCATATAAAAATCTTTAAAAAAATTATATACTAAATAAATATTTTATATTTATTTAAAAAGATATTTGAAACTTTTTAAAATGAGTATTTAAAGTTTAAATAAAAAAATATCGTGAATTTACAAAAATCTCTTAATATTTTAATAATAAGTCATAATATAATTTTATAAATTCTCAATATTATTATTTTTATTAAACTAAGATAATAAATTGATAAAAATGATTTATCAAATAATTATTTACAATTATTTATCAAATATATAATAAAAAAGTAAATTATTAAATATTTTTAAATTTTAAGCACGATAGATTTTAAAAGAAAAAATTTTATAAATATATAATAAAAAAGTAAATTATAAAATGTTTTTAAATTTTAAGCACGATAGATTTTAAAAGAAAAAATTTTATAAATATATAATAAAAAAGTAAATTATAAAATGTTTTTAAATTTTAAGCACGATAGATTTTAAAAGAAAAAATTTTATAAATATATAATAAAAAAGTAAATTATAAATTTATTTAGATTTTATGAAGTTAATTTTTTCTTTAAAAAATTAAAATATTAAAATAAATAAATTATAAAATATTTAATATTTGTCACAAAATTCAATATAATTAGATAAACTATCAAATTTAAAATGAAAATAAATGACACACATATTAAGAAAACAATAAAAAATTTATAAAATTGGATCATTTAATATTGTTCTTTTTTCTATTAAAATATCTCAAATTTAAATAACTATGGTAATTTTTTATTAAAAATGTATTAATTTTATAATAATCAAAATCTATATAAATGTTAAAATTTTGTTAAATTATTAGGTTTATTTTAAAAAAAAAATTTAATTGATGTAAAATAATTTTTCTTAAAGATTTTAAAATAAATTGAATATTATAATTTTACAATTATTTTTTTAAAAATTTATATATAAATTTATAAAATATCTTTTAATAACATTTAATAATAAAATATAACGAAAACTTAAAAAACATTTAAATTTTTAACTTAAGAAAATCTTTACAAATATTTTTGTATTAATTCGAGATAAATTTAACAAAACATTAAAATAAAAACTTTTTTTTATTTTAAATAAACTCATAAAATATTTTTAAATTTATTTTTTTTAAAATTTCATATTTAATCATTAAAAATATAATTTTAAAAAATAATTGAATCATTATTAATTTAATAAAATTATTTTTTTTTAAAAAATTGCACCAATAAATAAATTATGTAAGATAACTTAAAAATAAAAATATATTTGAACATAATTCAATACATTTATTAATGTTTCAAATATCAATAAATTTTTTTTTAATGTTTTAAGTAAAATTTTTCAATAACTAAAATATATTTTTATTACATTTGTTGTGGCTTTAAAATAATTTTCAAATAAGTTTTTTTACAAAATTTATAAAAATTATATAAATAATTCGTTTTATAAAATACTCTTCGTTATAATTTTAAAAAAAAATTTTCTAGAAAAAATAAATTCTAGAAATAATTTTCTATAAAATAAAATTTAACCCACCCATATAATATGAGCGATCAACCAAACAACACATCAAATGCAATAGGTATAGATTTAGGAACAACTTACTCATGCTGTGGAGCATACATAAATGGTAAAGTTGAAATAGTAACTAACCCAGATGGTGACAGAACCACCCCTTCAGTAGTAGCTTTTAGTGAAGGAAATACTATCGTAGTAGGAAATGCAGCTAAGAGCATGTTTACAAGTGATCCAAGATCAGTCGTTTTCGATGCTAAACGTATGATAGGACGAGGATTCGATGACGAGAATATTCAGAAATGTATTTCTAAGTGGCCATTTACTGTAGTTAGATACAATTTTAAAACTAAGAAAGAAGAATCTGCTCCTGCACCAGGAAGCCAGAAAATTATTGATAACATTGCTATTAAAATTGAAAGAGATGGAAAAACTGAATATTATGCCCCAATCGAAATTTCTGCTAGAGTATTAACTTATATGAAAAAAGCAGCTGAAGCCAGATTAGGAACTAAAGTTGAAGCAGCTGTTGTTACTGTACCAGCTTACTTTGAAGAACCACAAAAAGACAGAACTAAGGAGGCAGCTACTATTGCCGGATTCAATCCTGACAAAGTAAGATTATTAGCTGAACCTACAGCTGCAGCCATAGCTTACGGTATAGGTAAAAGTGAAGGTTCAAGTGCAGCTGATACTAAAGAGACAGTTTTAGTATTCGATTTAGGTGGTGGTACATTTGATGTATCCGTACTTGAATTCGAATACAGTAAAGAAGATGGTGCAGTAGGAATTGCACAAGCTACAGATGGAGACACTTTCTTAGGAGGTGTTGATTTCGATAACTTGTTAATGAATCATGCTATTTCAGAATTCTTAAAGAAAAATCCAGGTGTTAAAGAATCAGATATAAAAGAGAATAGTAATTTAAGATTAAGAGCTGAAGTAAACCGTGTCAAAGCTCTTTTAAGTTCAGCTACAAACTCAACTATTCAAGTCCCTTGCTACCACGGCACCACAGATTTGAACGTACAAATTACAAGAACCAGGTTCGAGTATTTATGCGACCCTTTATTTAAGAAGTGCTTAGAACGAGTTAAAGGTTGTTTATTATTAGCTGAAAATTTGAAAGGAGTAAATTATTCTAAAGATGGATCTAAATTGTTACTTACACCTGAATTAGAAAAACATTTAGAATCAGCCAAGAGAAATATTACAAAAGTTATTCCAGTAGGAGGAAGTTCAAGAATTCCTAAAATCAAATCTATGTTATGTGACTACTTCGGACAAAGTAAAGTTGTTGAACCAGTCAATCCAGATGAAGCTGTCGCTGTAGGTGCTGCTTATCAAGCTGCTTCTATTTTCTCTGACGTCATTTCAGAATCCAAAGGACTTTTACTCATTGATTGTTGCCCATTAGATTTATCCATTGAGACAGCCGGTGGTGTAGCTACTGTATTAATTGAGAGAAATTCAAGTATTCCAACTAAAAAAACTGAAACATTTACAACTTATTCAGACAACCAGACAGCAGTTACAATTAATGTCTACGAAGGTAACAGACCAATGGTAGCTGATAATAATTTAATTGGTTCTTTTAATTTAGATGGAATTTTACCAGCACCAAAAGGTACTCCAAAAATCAACGTCACTTTCGATGTAGACAATAATGGTGTACTCCACATTACAGCTGAAGATCAAGCCACAAGTAAATCAGCCGCTCTTACAGTTAGTAATACTCAAAGCCGACTTACTGATGAAGATATCCAGAGAATGAAACAAACTGCTGCTGAACACGAAAAAGCAGATGAAGCTTTAAAAAACAAGATTACTAAAAAGAATTCATTTGAGTCATTACTTAATACAATGAAATCTACTGTTGAAAGTAACGAGCAAATGCCACAAGATAAGAAACAAGATTTCTTAGACAAACTTAAACCATTTGAAGATTGGTTCTATGGACTTGATGGAAATAATTTCGAAGAAGATGAATTAGTTCAGAAAGAAACTGAATTAAGAGATTTGATTAAAGAATTGAGTGGTGGAGCTGGCATGCCTGGTCAATAAATAAACTCTTTTTTATTTATATTGTTTTTTTGTAGTATAATTTTTATTATTTTTTAATATGGAATAAAATATTTACATATGTTATTTAAAAGAATATTGTTTTTGTTATATATAAGAATAATGTAAATGTATAAATTTTTATATTATGTTGTAGTATTTTATATTACATTTTAGTATTTTTATATTATGTTGTAATATTTTTATTGAGTACTTTATTATTAAAAAGATCTATAAATAAAATTTATAAATATATTCTAATATAAAAATACAATTTTATGTTAAAATATTTATAAGTAAAAATTTATAGATATATTTTAATATAAAAATACAACTTTAAGTTAAAAAGATCTATAAATATTAATAGATTTTAATTAAAAAACATAAATTTATACCATCCTATAATTATTATAACCTACACTAATATAAAAATATTTAAATTAATTTTATTACAACCAATATAAAAATATAAAAAACATTTATTTCAACAACATCTATTTCTTTTATGAGCAGCTTTATAAAAAATTTTACTCGAACTACTCAACTGTTCACTTTTCTCAACCAAATCTTCTAATTTCTCATTTCTTTCTAACAGACTGGCAAGTGTTTTACAAGATAACTCTTTTGTAGCTTTAAGTTCTTTCTGTATATTTTCGAGTAGGTCATGTGATTTTGGGTCTTGGTATGTACAGAGTAGTTGGTCGATGTTATTTGATGTGTTACTAGAAATATTATTATTTATATTTGATGTATTACTAGTAATATTCTTACTACTACCGGAAATAATTCTTCCATTTTTATTAATTAATTTATAGCACTCATTAATAAATTTCTTTCCTATATTAACAGGATATTCTTCATCTGCACAACAAATATAAGCATATTCATTAAATACCTGTACAAAAATATGAACTGTTTTTTTATCAAAATCATGAGTAAAAGTTTGAAAAGAGTAATTTTTAAGTCTTGAACTTATTTCTTGGCTTATCATAAGTATAAACTCTTTTATATGTGAACGAGTGAAATATGAGAATTGTTTTAAGTAAAAGTGTTTTGAGATTATTTTTTGTGTATGTATGTTTGTAATTACAAGAGAGTATAAAATCATATAAGGGTTTTTAAAAACAGAAAATGTTGGAATGTAAAGTGGAGATGTGTAATGGATTATTAATAAAAACTAAAGCAGTATTTTATATATGGGAATAGTAAAGTATTGAAGTTAATATAGTATAATATGTGTTGTATTGGATGGTGTTATAATAATAAAGTTATAATAAATGTATTTATGATAGTAAGAATGTTATAGTAAATATTATAACTTATATAATTATTTTAAAATATTTATATTAATAATATAGTATTTCTGTTTATTTTTATAATAAAATCAAAATCTTCATCTAATACAAAATTAACTTCACTTTGATTTATTTTAAATTATTCTAAAATTATGCTTTTTATATATTATATTTTTTTACATTTACAATATTTTAAAATTATATCCTTTATATATTATTAAAATGTTCTAGAACTTATTTTTTACAATAAATATTATAATGTTCTAGAACTTATTCTTAAATATCATTAAATTATTTTAGAACATATTTTTAATACTATACATTCTAAAATTATATAAAATGTTCTAGAACTTATTCTTTTATATCATTAAATTATTTTAGAACATATTTTAATACTATACATTCTAAAAATATTATAATGTTCTAGAACATATTCTTTAAAATATGATAATTCTTAATTAAATTTAAAACTTATTTTTTAATATCATTCAAATATTACAAAACTTATATTCCTACAATAAATATTCTATAATTATATAAAATGTTCTAAAACTTATTCTTTAATATCATTCAAATATTTTAAAACTTATTTTTTAATATAATACATTCTATAAATATTATAATGTTCTAGAACATATTTTTTAAAATATGATAATTCTTAATTAAATATAAATATAACGAATTTCATGACCCATGACAATTGAAAATGAGGTCTTCATTTACCATAAACAAGACGATACTTATATAGTGTATTATCCGTTTACAGAACATGTACATAGAATAGGTAAAGATGTTGGAAGAAATGTAGAATTAGAATATGAAAAAAAGATGAATAATTTAGAAATTAAGAGAGAAAATGAAGGTGGAAAAAACATGGAAAATATAAATGACATAGAAATGAGAATGGAATTTGATAAAGATGGGAAAAGAAAGACAAAATTACAAGAAAATTTGAATTCAAAATCAAGATTTATTCAAAAAAATTCTCCTTCTAAACCAACTCCTAATACACACATAAAAATAGACGAACAAACATTGGAAAAAACAATTAAAACATGTTTAACTATAAAAAAATAAAAGTACAAGAATATGTAAATAATATTTTAACAAAAACGGGATATCCTGGAAACTGGAATGATTTCACTGACATTTGTATTGATGAAAATATATTACCATCTTTATGTGCACTATGTATAACTAAAAGGGATGTCGATTTTAGTTTTGTAAAAACAGGAGAAAATATCATATATACGTGTAATTTTCAAGATGATGACGTGTTTAGTAATCTTTATGCTGTTATGGAAGAAGTTAACGTTTTTGAGGTTGTTATTGACGATAGTCGATATGAATATTTATTTGGTAGTTATTTAGTTCATATTAGTAGTCCTATGAAAGATATACAGAGAGAATTTATCGTTAATGAATTTAATATGGAAAATTCTTCGTACATTAAAAATGAAACTGAAATAGTTAATTTTTCAAACAGTAAAGAAGAATCCAAAACAGTAAATTCTCCTACTTCTAAATCATCTTGGATGCTTAAAAAATTCCTTAACAAAGACCTTCCTACAAAACATTATAAACGGCCAGATATCTTTACAATGGACAATATCAACGACCTCTTTCCAAATATAGACAATTATTTTCCCATTAAAACTGTGCAAGGTCACAGATTACTAAAACAATTTCTTAGACAACCACTTATACGAGTAGATGAAATAATAAATAGACAAAAAATTATAAAAGAATTTGAGAATATAGAAATTAATCTAAATATTTTTCCTGATTTATATAAAATTACAAAACGAGTAATCAACAATAAAGTTGGTGTTAATGAGATAATGAAAGTATATGAAGTTATATTAAGAATTCCTTATTTGATGAGGATGTTATATGAAAATGGAAATAATTTTATTGATGATGATAGACGTGAACATTTATTTGCAGATGATGGAAATTTTATTAATGACAGGAAAATCTTTAACGAAGATGAAAAATGTGAAAATAATGAGTTTTTTAATGGAAATAAAAAATTTCACGATAATGAAGATAAAAATGAAGAAGAAAAACTCTCCTGAGAAAATTTTTATTAAAAATAAAAATAAAGAGCACGTTCTCAAGAATTTAAATAACAATGGATCGCCACTAATAAAAGATAATTTTATTGTTCCACTTACAAACATCTACAACAATTTGATACCACTAGCAAATTTAATTTCAAGTATAATTGATATAAAAAGAAGCACGTATAAACAAACTTACTTTAAAAATATAAAATATACTGATATAGAGAAAATAAATTTGGAGATGAAACAAGAATATTTGAGATTAATTTCTGTATTAGAAAATAGATCAAATAATATGAAGACATTAAATAAAGGAAGGAGATCAAAAAAGGGAAGATGTTGGATTGTAATGAAGATTTGGATGAAAATGTGTTATACAGCAATAATGATGTTAATATATTGAATAGTGAAGATTCTAATATATTTGAAATTAATAATTTAAATAATGATGACTCATTTAATAAATCTCACAATACTAAATCAGATATAAAAAATATTCAAAAATCTACATACTATCAAAAAATAATAAAACTAGAAAATGAACAATTTAGAATAACAAGAACCGAATACAAAAAAATAGCAATCTATTACAAGACGCAAATATTTTAATTCTTAATATTCATAAAACAGGAGTTTTGTTTACTACAAAAAGATTGAGTGAGTTAGTAACAATAAAAAAGAAATATTTGATAATATAAAAAAAGAGAGTTTAATTGAACTCAACAGAATTAGGAATGAAATGAAAAAATATGTAAATGAATTAGAAGTATTTAATTATATAATTAGTTTGATAGATGTATTTAAAGGATTTAGTAGTAAAAGTCATTGGTGTAAACCTGAATTTAATATGGAAGGTGGAAATGATGGATTTAAAGATAATGAATATGAAAATAAATTAGTAAAAAATGATTCTTTTTCAGAAGAAAATAATGTATACGTAAAAAAATCTAAAGGTCATTCTAAGAAAGAAAACATTTTAAACCAAAATAATCAAATTATAATTAAAAAAATGTTCCATCCACTTTTGGAAACAAAAGACGTAATTTATAACGATTTTTCTTCACAAAAAAGAATGTGCATCGTAACAGGTCCAAATATGGGAGGAAAAAGTACATATCTGAAAACAATAGGTACAATCTGTCTACTAGCACAAGTTGGATGCAATGTTCCATGCGAATATGCTAGATTAAACATTTTAGATGGAATATTTATACGAATAGGAGCAAACGATTGCGCAAGTAAAAATGAAAGCACATTTATGGTGGAAATGAAAGATATAAGCAAGATTTGTAGAATGAGTACAAATCGATCATTAGTACTTATAGACGAACTAGGTCGAGGTACTAGTGAAATTGATGGATTGAGTATAGCAATGGCAGTTAAACAATATTTACTCGATCTTAATTGTTATTCTATATTTGCTACTCATTTTCCTGAATTGTGTGATGAAAATGTTGAGAATTTAAAAGCTTTGTATGAAGACAATGTGATGGTATATAAAATAGGTAAAGGTGTTTGTGATATGAGCTATGGGTTTAGAGTTGCTGAAATTGTGGGTTTTCCTGAGGATGTGTTGGAAAATATAAGAAAGGGTACTATATAATTTAGGTTAAAATGATTGAATTTATTGTGGTTTATATTAAGTTTGAATAATTTAATGTGGTTTATGTTAGTATGAAGATTTATTGTAAGTATAGTATTTTAAGATATACAAGATTTGTATTAATTTATTGTGGTGATGTAATTTTAAATGATTTATTGTAATACACGTATTTTAAGACATACAAGATTTATATTAATTTATTATGGTGATGTATTTTTATGAAATATAAAACTATTTATCATCACTCCAAAGATACAAAAAATTAGTCTGTATATATATGAAGATATACAAGGTATTAATATTTAATATAAAGTTAAAATTTTTATTAATTTATTGTGATGTTGAACATGAATAAATTGTAATCATTTTTTTATTAATTTATAAGATATATTAAAATTAGTTTAAAAATGTAATCAAATATATTTAAAATATAATTTTATAATATTTAAATGACATGGTCTATTTATAAAATGAATGTTGTACTATTTAAATTTAAAGTTTTCTTTTACCATAAATGAATATTAAACGAAATTTGATTATTTTATAAGCTTAAGTTTTATTATTTTAATTTATTGACATTTAAATATTTATTCTTTAAAAAAATGAAATTATAAATAATATTACTATTAAATTAAAATATTTATATATTATAAATCTAGTATACAAAAATATACATCAGTTTGGTTTTTGTGACTATATAAAGAATATTTTATATATATATATTAACTTTTTAATTATTTAAATTGATAAGTTTTACTTTTGTTATAATTTAATGTTATTCTGTTAAATATTTGTATTACACGTAATTAGATATATTTTTATAGTTGATATTTAAATTAAAATTTAATGTTATTCTGTCTAAATATTTGTATTACACTTAATTAGATATATTTTTATAGTTGATATTTTAATTAAAATTTAATGTTATTCTGTTAAATATTTGATATTAATTTAGTGCTTAAATAATTCATAAAAATTATATGTATATGTATTTTTAATTAATATTGCACTAAAATTTATAAAATAAAAAATTTTATTTATATTATAATAATTCATCAACTATTAAAAATAAACTAATCAAAAGATTTTAATTTTGTAAAATTGAAGATTTATATTAATACAATTAGATTTTGTTTTTCTGTATCGATAATTAACATATCATTATTTTAATTAAGTGAAATTTTTAATAATTTTAATTTATAAAAAAATTAAAAAATTGTTTTTATATTTAATTAACTAGATATGTATGTTAAAAAATAATAAATTTTTAAAATTATAATTTGTGATAGATTAACATTTTTTATGTATGTTAAATCTAAATTTATTAAATATGTTATTCAATGATATAAATTTTTAGTAAAATCTTACTTTAAAAGTATATTTAGCAATAATTTAAAATTTTAATAAACATAGCATAACTAAAAAATATATTTAACAATAATTTTTGTAAATTTTAAATGACTTATAA